>APFE030624217.1:43456-63019 GCA_000404065.3 Pinus taeda
CACACTGTGATCACTCACACTTTCATCAAAAATAGAACTCCATCTATTTTCTCAACTTGATCAATCATCCATAAACAACAAACTGCAATCCATAGACATGATCCATATGTCTAAAAATAGACATAGTCTAAGAATAGACTTGCGCCAAAAATAGCCTGCGGGCCCACTTAGTGAAGGCGACTCCTTTCCACTAAGCTCCATCATCTTGTTGCAATCTCAACAAGCATTTCTTGTTGCACACTTTTCAACATAGGGGGGCTAGTTGCATTATTTCATTGTACAGAGAAAGGGTGTTTGGGAAGTGCAAGAACAGGGAATATCTAGTCCAACTTTCTTCCTCCACATTTTTCCTAAGGATAATTTAACATTGTAGGAGAAATTTACTTAGCAAGAGGAAGTGCTAAAAGAATATCATGTTTTAAATTAGACCGAATTATGAAATATATTAATCTTCTTATATTTTTGTGTAAAGGTGCAGAACGAGTAACATTAATATATTGTACGAAGTGCCTAAATATTATATGGATGCTTAATATAGTTGTATGTTTTCTTTGATATATAAAAATCAACTGGGTATAAAAAAATCCGAAGGATATGGGGCATGTTCTTGAGTGGCCAAACTTTTTTCAGTTTTCTAGAAACATAATTAATTAATTAATATGCATATGGATAATTAATTAATATTAATAGGAGATTCTAAACAGATGGGACAAGTTGTGGAGTGGAAAGACTTTCAAAGGAGGAAGTACTTGTGGAGAAATATTTGGGATACATTGAAGAAATACTATTGAAAAAGTTATATTTGTTATTGCTTGTCATGAGTATAACAATGGTTCGTTTATATTTAATTTTAAGAAAAATTAAGTGAAATGTATTTTTTTTGTTGAAGAATAGTTGTGCGATGGAACATAAACATTGTGTTTTAATGTTTCGTAGATTTGTATATATTTCTGTATGATTTTATTTATACAACTTACATATCATAAAGTATATAAAATGTATAACAAAAAAAAACATAGAGTTGTATAATGTAATAATAATCAAATTATCTTCACAAATTTATCATTATCTTTAACTGTATTTATTTTAATTGTTTTCATTTTCCCATATTTCATATTAAATTAATATTTCAAAGCTACTTCTACATATTTTTTCCCAATTTCTCCACACATCCTCTCGGATGCACTTCCTCTACAACCTTTCTCTTTCCCTTGCATATCACAAAACTGGCATAATTAAAGAAAGTAACAATGTAACATTGGTATCTCTCATTTTTGTGTGTAGATTTTGGACAATTTGAGCTAAATTAAAAAGTATGACAATCATTGTCAAATATTATTAAACACATTTTTTGCTTTCTAGAGATGTTAAAGAAGTATCAAGACTACATATAATCTTTATTCACTCTGCACAATGTATCAACATTATTTTCTCTGCACCTCCACACAATAATATAAGCACATTAATATAAGTTGCTCGGCACAAGGAAAGCTTTGGAGAATGAACTATTGACTATGGCCAATTCAAATTATTATGACGAAATCAAATCTATTTAGTAATACATTTTATTGATCTAAACTACTCTTTGCAATTAGTTTAGTTATACAAGTGTACATTTTTTTTCTTAAAGAGAACAATAATTTAAAGAACTTCTGCTACACTCTATCTATACCTATTCCCTCAGCACATATATAAAATGTTTTCAAAGTTTAAAATATTTATTTAGTAATTAAATATTTAACTTATCAAAGGGTAAGTTTCTCTTGACCCTAAGCGGCTTTACAACTCTCTGACCTAGGGTTTTGGATCACAGTCTATGCATTGTTACCCACTCTGGCAGGGGGTAGTGCTCTTTTCACCAATCTAAGGGAGAGAGGGCTTGCCCTAGCCCAACGAATGAAGAAAGTAGGGGCCAATGGCACCTGTTCCTACAAACAGATAATGATGGACAAAGGTAAAAGCCCATTGGAAGGAGTGTAGATCACAGGTTCAAACACTACAGGAAAAAATGAGTTCATAAAAAAGACAAAGCTGGATGGAAATACAAAGGAAACCTATCGTCCAAACAAAAGAAAAGGCATCAAAGTTCTTGAAGGAAAAGAAAAACTAGATCCCACTTGAGAGTAGGTACCTCAAGGAGTAGGAAAGAAAACCAAAGAAGCGGAGGCAGCTGAAACCTCCCCCCTGAACAGCTCTGATCCAGAAGGACTAGCCACTAAAGACAAACAACATAGAGACCAAGGGTGTTGCAATCAAAAAACCACAAAAGCCTGAGGGTTATCATTACCGACCCCGAACTACAAGCCTATATGGATCATATGGCTATTCATGCAGTGATCTGCAAGTTTATAGGCTTTTCGCCCACAAGAAAATCCTTATGCCAATGGATTAAGTAGACTTGGAAGCCGAAAGAAGATGTGAAACTCCACCTAGCGGCCAAAGGTTTTTCACGGTTGTCTTTGCAAACCTTGAAGACAAAGACCACATATTTGATGGAGGCCCTTATTTCTTTGCCTCTGCAGGCCTTTACATGAGACCCTGGAAACCAAAATTTGCACCGAAACAGGAAACATTCAAGGATGTTCCTGTGTGGATTCCCCAATTTTCCATCCCCAAGGACTACTGGAGACTGGCGTCATTGGAAAAAATCGGCAACAAACTAGGCACCTTCATCCATGCTTCCAAAGCTACCCTCCAAAAAAGGTAAACCTCTTGCGCAAAATCTATGTTGAAATGGGCGTTTCAGGTGCTCTTCAGGAAGGTCTATGGTTGGAATATAGAGTTGAAGTCTTTTTCCAAGCCATAGATTATGAACAAATACCCTTCAGATGTAGAAAATGCCATGAACACGGCCATCTGATCCGGGAATGTCCCTTCAACAGGCCCGTAGAGAAGGCTAAGGATCTCCAAAGCAAAAATCAGGATCGTTTCGTCTAACCCATGGGCAGACACCAAACCAACAGAAGGAAATGACTGAAGATAGGAAACGCCAACAAAGGGTCTCTGAACTCATTTAAGGTGCTTGGAGAGGAAACTGGTGCAGATGAGGATACCTAAATACCAGCATTTGAGCAGGAAATCCTGGAAACAACTAATCAGAACACCTAGATGCCAACTCCAATATCGAGTGATGACTTTCTCCTAGATGTAGGATTGAGGAAAGATGCAGAAGGGGATGAGGAAATGACATTAAGTGAAGTGGGCACAGAGGTTCAAGACCTAAATGACACTCTAGAAAAAGAAGGAATGGACCTTAATACCATAGTTGAGTAATGGAGACAAAAAGGAGTGGATCACATTCTAGAGGAAGGGATTGATAGAGTCAACTTCCTCTTCTTATCAAGGTAGAATGCAGCCTTGAAGGGGCAGGAGAGGGATCTGGGAATGACAAAGGGACTAGTCATCAAGGCACAAAACCTACACCAAACACATTCTACTGCAAACACAGGAAGAAACGGGGTAGAAGAACAAACAATGAAGTGCTCCATGAGCTCGACCAAATGCTCATCAAATCGGGGAAGATGAAAGCCCTTGAGGATTTCCTATTCTCCTCATAATACATGTTTAAATATGAAGATACTCTCATGGAACGCAAGAGGGCTAAATAGCCAAACCAACCAAAGATTATTGAAAAAGAAAGTCACAAAGGAAAATATAGACACTGTTTTCCTGCAGGAAACCAAATGCTCCAGGCTAAAGCTGGAAGGGATAGGCAGGAGCCTGGGAAAGAGAATGGAGCACATGGAGGTAGAAGGTAATGGTCTGGAAGGGGGCTTAGCCATCTTCTGGAACCCCCACTCCCTACTTCTCCTAAATGTCAAGGCCTCCAGATCTTTCATTTCCCTTGAAATGGAGATCCTAGGAGAAGCTGGCAAATACTTATTCACAAATGTTTACAACCCCCAAAGGCTGGAGGATAAGCTTCAGCTGCTGGAAAACCTATCCAAGCTACAACAAAGACACTCTAATGCTAAGGCCATATATGGCAGTGATTTCAACATGATTACCTCTCTGGAGGAAAAGAAGGGAGGGCTTTGAGCCCTAAAAAAAGATGTTGAGGCCTTCATTTCTTTCATCAGAACAGCTAACCTCGTGGACATCCAACCCAAAAATGGCATATTCACTTGGAATAATAAGAGAGGAGAGGACAGGCTTATCACATCTAGGCTTGACTGATTTCTGATCTCGAATACCATTCTCCTTGAAGGAGTCACGGTGGAATATGATATTATTTCATCTGGAGGATCAGATCATTGGCCCATCTCTTTGAATGCAACTATCTTTTGTACGCTTAGAAACAAACCTTTTCGCTTTGAAAATTTCTGGCTCAGTCATCCGGCTTTCACCACCAACATCCAACTATGGTGGAATGAGCACTTGGATGTTAAAGGTACCAAAATGTTTCGGCTCCATTATAGATTGAAGAACCTAAGAGAAAAGCTACGAACATGGAACCAAGAGGTTTCTGGCAACATTTTTGAGGACAAACAAGCCATCGACAATCAGATAGCTTTAATACACAACAATTGGATTAAAGGGGACATCTCCCAGAACTCCATTAACCAGAGTGTGACCTCCTACAAAAGTGGAATGAGAGATGTCACTAGGAAGAGACATTATGGAGACAAAAATCCCGTATACAATGGCTGAAAGAAGGGGAGAAAAAAACCAATTTTTTTCCATCAATCAACCATGGATTATAGATGCACTAATAAGATAACCAAGCTTACAGATGAACAGGGGACCTCCTTTTAGTCTCATCAAGAGATTGCCTCCATCCTCAGGAACCACTTCAGTCTTATTGCTACACAATCGGACATCAATAGACAAGAGGTTATCAATGCAGTCATAACCTCTATTCCCAAGCTAATCACAGAGGAGCATAATAGATCCTTAGACCGCCTGGTTACCCTTCTATAGGTAGAAGAGGCAGTCAAAGATATGGCCAATGGAAAGGCTCTGGGACCAGATGGTTTTACCATTGACTTCTTCAAAGCATGCTAGGACATTGTGAAGTAGGACATATGGGCGGTGGTCAAGGACTCTAGAAGATCCTCCTCCATACTCAAATCCCTAAACTCCACTTTTATTGCCCTCATCCCCAAGGAAGAGGCTACCTGCACACCTTCTAAATTTTGACCAATAGCTCTCTGCAATGTGCTGTACAAGATCATCTCGAAAGTCATGGCCAACAGGTTAAAGCCTGTTCTCCCCTTAATTATCTCAGAAGAGTAGTCTAGTTATGTGTAAGGCTGGCAAATTATGGACAATGTCTTACTGACACAGGAAATGATTCACACCCTTCAATCCCAAAAGAAAGATGGAATGATCATTCAACTGGACCTATCAAAAGCTTATGATAAGGTCAGTTGGAATTATCTTGAAGCTGTGTTGGAAGCTTTTGGTTTTGCCCAGCAATGCATCAGATCGATTTTGGCCATGGTCAAATCTCCCACCTTCTTCATCTTGGTCAATGGCACCCCTTCAAACCCCTTCTTCCCATCCAGATGCATTCGTCAGGGTGATCCTATCTCCCCTTTCCTTTTTTTTATCTTAAAGGCCTAAGTTGCATCATTAAAATGGCTAATGAAAGGAATGTCATCAAATTTCTCCAACCCCTGAATCATTATCCTGCAACCACTCATCAACAATTCTTGGATGACACCATGGTACATGGTACTCCTTCAGTCAAGGAAGCCCAAGGTTTCAAAGCCATTTTGAACCTTTTCAGCCAAGCATCTGGTATGCATCTTAACTTGGATAAATTATCTGTTTTTTTCTTCCACACACACTTGGTGGTCCAGAGGCACCTCACTAAGATCCTAGGGTTCAAAAGACTTAGCCTTCCATCTAAATGTCTTAGCATTCCTCTCACTGGAAAGCCTTCATAGAAACTCCACTGGGAGCATTTGCTCTCCAGGCTAGAGGATAGGGGCAATTATTGGACCAAAAGATTCTTGAACTTTGCATGAAGACTTGTAATGACTAAGGTAGTTCTTCAAGACATTCCACACTTAATGCTTTCTATTCTCCCAGCTCCAAAAATGGTGCTCAAGAAAATTAGGAATATTCAAAGGGTCTTCCTTTGGTTTGGCAAAGCAGATAAACACAAATGGGCTCTTCTAGCCTAGGCTAAGTTATGCAAACCCAAAATCCTGGGGTTTAGGGTTATAAGATCCAGACACTGTCAACAAAGCTTGTGGAGCCAAGCTTTGGTGGTGTTGGATCAAGGAACCCCATACACCTTGGGCAAAACTGTGGAAGGCCAAATATGTCGAGAATTGGAGGACCGAGGATCTGATCAGAATAACAGATGCCCCTGAAGGTTCCCCTATTTAGAATTTTTCCAAAGCTAACAGAAACTTGATTCAAGATCACTGCTTTTTGGAAATGCAATGGCAACAAAGCTTTATTTTGGGAGGATGCATGGCAACAACTACCTAAACTAGAAAACCCCAATTATCTCACACTATAGAGATGGTTTCAGGCAACTTGCAAGATAAAAGTCCATCAATATTGGTCTAGCAACAACAAGAACCAGCACTAAAGGAATTGGAACTTAGAGCCTCCAGCCCAGAGGATGACATGATAAACCTCCTCAACACCCTAATCTCCATTTTGGATAAGAGAATGATTTGGCACACTCAGGATGAGGACCAACTCAGATGGGGAAAACTCAATGGGGGAACCTCAAGGAGGCCAGAATGTATCTCGAGCACAGGGACCTCAAAGACAAAGTAGCTTGGTACTCTAATGTCTAGGACAACACATTTTGGCCAAAAATGAAGTTTTTTCTATGGCTTCTCATGCATCACAAAATCTTCACCTGGGAGAATTTAGTGAAAAGGGGCTTTATTGGGCCATCTACATTCCCCCTCTATGAAAAGGAGGAAACAATGAACCATCTCCTTAACAACTGTGACTTGACCAATAATCTTTGGGATTGGGTGAAGGAAATATTCAAACAAACAGACAGACACAGGGATTCTATTTAAAACTCCATTACAAATTGGCATACCAAGTATTCTAGTTGTAATATGGTTAACACCCTTTGGAGGCTCTGCCCTAGTTTTATAGTCTGGAGCTGTTGGAAAGACAAGAATAGATAATTTTTTCAAAACGAAGCTAGGCAGCTTGAAACCATCAAAACAATAATAATGCAAAGTTTAAAAGAGATTTCCCTTACCAATTGCAAAGCTGAGCAGGCCAATTTGCTCACCCCTAATGATTCACGCATCCTACTGTTGTTTGGCATGAATGGTCTATCGAGTAACTGGGATCAAGCAAACCACCCTCGACTAGCTCCCTCCCCTTCGACCTGGCTGCCCTCCATCCCGGGGTTCTGCAAATTGAATTTTGACGGGGCCTCTAGGGGCAACACTGGTCTTTTAGGGCTTGGAGGCGTCATCTATAATGACAGAGGGGAAATCCTTCACATTTTCTACAAATCATTCGGGGAGGCCACCAACAATGAAGTGGAATTCACAGCCCTAGAACAGGGGTTGAGTGTCCTCATCCGTCTTGGTAAAGGCTCTATAATAGTGGAAGGATATTCTCTCTTGGTCATCACTACGACAAGGAGAATGCAAAATGGCACACCGTCGAAGAATGTCACAAGGCACTAGAGATTATCCATGGTCATAACGCTCATTGCGAAACACCTCTCCTTCCTCAACAACGTTGTTCTACAAGCAGTTAGGCGAAAGGTCAATGTCTTAGCGGACAACCTTGCCAACCACGCAGTCAATCATCTGAAGGAGATCATTGACACTTGTTGGCAAGACATCACAGGAAACGATTTTGGGAATCAATGCACTCTCATCTCAAGGCAAGACCTTACTGAAGGATCGAGAGAAAAGGACATTTTGTAGGATATGGCTCATCAGTAACTTATGCAGATTAACCATACACTTAATGCCAATTGAAGGTACCACTGGCGATAGTCCAATGGTGTACCTGAGGCAGGGTGGAAGATCACCCAAAAGGACGAAGGCTATCAGACGGGGAATACAATCTATAGAAAGAATGATCGGCACACTCAACAAGAAGCAGATGTGAACACATGGAATTCAACCAGCAACCACAAGCGTGGCAGAGTAATGGCTCTGGATCAAAATCATGAGAAATGGAAATCCAAACAAGATTTATTATGACAAGAACAATGGATCTCAGAAGGCGGAGCAGGAGATCTCAATCCAGAACATTCAACCTCCAGCTATAACTAAGGTAATTTACCAAGTAACTGAGACATCACATTTTCCTTGCTCGATTCTTGGCAGTCTAAACTCTATTAGGAAGCCCGTAGTCCCTTCAACCCACACCAACACCTGCAACAACACAATGGCAAAGGAGGGCAGTCACAATAAGTCTGCTAAATGGGACCTGGAAAAAGCCCGTGAGGCTTATGAGACCTCGGTTTCTAGGAAATAGAAATGAAAAATTATAGAGCTTGAAGCTGTAGTCATCGAGGAAGAAGAGAAGTTGGATATTCAAGAAGTGGAGAAGGAAATAGACTGAATCGTGGACCCAGGCACCACGGACACTAGAGCTACACAATTCGTAAGAACTCAAAGCGAAATGTGGCACATAAAAACCATGCTGGCCAAAGCGCTCAACATGTAGGCATAATCTATAAAGGATGCGCACTAGGCGGCTTCGCTCGTTTCAGCTGGAAATGCACCAGGGTAAGACACCATGGAGTTCAGCATTAGTGCTTTGACTCAGGAACTCAAAATGTTGTCGCATAATCTGGGCGCTCTCACCAGTCTCCTCAAGCTCTCCACCCATCAAGGAACAAATATTGTTGTTGACATCCTGGTGGAGGAAACCGACACCAGCACGGTAAAGCGCCCCATTCCTCAAAGGATTTCGAAGATTATGTGGTATTGGAGCTGTAATAGCTTCTAGGCTCTTTGTTTTCTCTAAGTGTCTCTTTCTGTCTTAGTTTTGAGGTCCTCCAAACCCTCTCTAATTTTGTGTCCTATGTTAGGCAGCCTTGCCTGGTTAGCCTCTGTTCTGATGTTGCAGGATCAGGTTCTGCTAGTCATTTTCGTCGAACAAGCTGGAAGTGCTTTCTATGAAAGTTCAAACAGACTTTTTGCATCTTATGTAACTTTATGATATAATATACATTTGCTGATTTACACAAAAAAAAAAAGAAGTTGTGAATAAACATTGTTTTGATGATCATAAGCATACGATGAAAACTAAGAACCTCTATTGCAAGAGCCTGTTTCCTTATGCAAATATTTCCTTATGCAGAGCTTAAAATAAAATATTTCATTGTGGAGGAAATTTCTTTTGCATAGTGAAAGCTCCATGCAAGGAAATCTTTGTACAATGAAATAATGACTATGACCAAAATAAATTTAATTTTAGCTTTATGAGAAAATAAAATTCATTTAATGATAATTTTTTATCATTATCACTTTCTTCATGGTGGAAGTGTGTTAATTATCCATCATTTTTTTGTGTTTTTTATTAGTCCCTGCCTCAATATGAACTATAGAACTCGCCTTGTGGTCAAAGTCTGTTGATTAACAATTATTTTTCACTTCATTTTTTGTATGTGAAGGTCAATGTCCCTTGACTATTGATCGTTTATATTGACGTATAAATCATAGTTTCAGTAAAACATTGGATATTCATATTTTCTTGTAAATTTTCTTTACATTAATAAATCATCTCAATTGGCGAATTTTGCTAGGGATATGGATTGTTTCCTTCTTAAATGGTTTTATCCACATAAAAATATTGGTTTGATGATCTCTCATATGGATGTGTGAGTGGTAATTGAAAGTGTTTGTCTTGTGTATTATTTCATGATTGCTTTGTGATACTCCTCTTGAAATTATCTTTGCATATTTTATGGTATCATGTCTACTTGTAAGTATTTTAGTGGGAGACATTCGTTGTCAGACCAAGACTAAAATTAAGCTTATGAAAGAAAGATGCAAATAGTTATGTGCAGTTATAAATAAAACATTGTTCTTAATTGGAAATATTATGGAAACTACATGTGACTAATTAACTACGTTGTTTTCAAATAACTATTAAGTCATTGGAGTCCTAGTTAGTGAACTCATTGACGTTACAATTGTTACAGTTATAACTTCCATTATCTCCTAATATTCCAAGAGGAATAACCACCACTAGAGAGGAAACATAGTTGGAGTTTAGTTCTCTTTTAGGTGGGTCGATACTTCTAACAATACAGTAGAAAAACATTGGTTTAGGGGAGAAAAAAAAATAATCTTATGTTAAAAAAATAAAAAAATTCTTAGGTACAAAAAGAAGAAGAGGGAAGCCATTAAAAAGAGGGAAGGATTTCGCTAGATTCTACATGGGGGAAAGAGGAAATTAGCTTGAATGTTGACAATCTATTTTGAACAAAGGATTTGTACTTCAGGGGTTGTGTAACATTTCATAGTTGGAGGAACATGTTTATTCCTACTTTATTTCTAGTACTAATATAAGTGAAATGTTCTACTATATTTGTTAATTATTATAAATGTTTTATGTAGTGTACTAACTAGTGGATAATAATATATGGTTGTAAAAGGAACAAATAATAGTGTATTCAATAAATATATAATAGAAACAAATAGCTATTACACAATAGAAATTTATAGTAACTTTACGAGGTTGCATGCCAAAATGAACAAGTAAAAAGTATAAATACATTCTTGTCTTTCACTAGATGATGCAAATTTAATCTTCTCATGACATGATGAACAATGGTGAGATTATTTACTAAGTAAAGGCTAACATCCTCTAGTTGAATGCTTAGTGACAATAGTTTCTATTTCTATTTTTATTTTTATTTTTATTTCAAGCATTGTCAATTTGAATAGAGTAACTATTTAAATTCTAAAATACGCCTAGAAATAAATTATAGAACTTGTAATGTATAATGTAATCCATGATTATCCACAGTATCAAAGAATTCATAAAGGAAAATATGAGCACGATTTAAATGAGAAATTTAATAGAAAGGAATCACTTAGGAATAAATTAGAGACATTAATTGTAAGGAAGCCTTTAGGTGCTAAAGTGGAGAGGTAATAATGCAATTGAAACATTCTTTTTACATACTTCAGGTTGAGAGGTCATACAAAAATAGATTATAAGGTAAAAAAATTACAAGGAGTCAGATACATATGGAAATAACATATTCAGATTAGTTAAGTGAAGAAAGGTACATCAACTTTGTAAATATGTTTACTAATGGTTTAAAAAACCTAGATAATAAAAAAGAGTTACAAATCATTCTATAAAAGGATAACTCTAAAATGGGTCCACCTAACTAAGACTTTGGAGTTAGTTAATACAAATTGTTTGACAAACTATTCAATAAATTCTAAAAGAAATTATTAATATAAAAGGATTAATTAAGGTTGAATATGCTAAAATAGTTTTAACAAAATAGTGATGGCCATCTATGCTCGGTCTCTAACTCCATATGAGAAAACCCTACATAAGAATGGAGGAGTTAAAGAGACTTCATACCTAGAAAGGTAAATAATTTCTTTAAGGATATAATAATGTTGACATATCCATGAGATGGGTTGAAGAACTAACCCATAGTATAGCGGGGAGGGACAGAAATTTGAAGTAGCATTAAGATATTTGTACCAAGAAGGTCATAGATTCAAATTTTACACTTGAACAATGAAACCCTAATACTATTATTGGCAAATATGGCTTACAAGAAGGTATGTTTTAGAATAACTTTACAATAACCCAATCTCTCTCAAAATAATAAATATCCTTCAAAACATCCTTCAATAATACCTTTAAGGTTCTACATCACTTGGGAAATCATTAGCTACTGAAATAATCACAAAACC
Organism: Pinus taeda; assembly: GCA_000404065.3. Lineage (NCBI taxonomy): Eukaryota > Viridiplantae > Streptophyta > Pinopsida > Pinales > Pinaceae > Pinus > Pinus taeda. The sequence continues at coordinate 55,306 of APFE030624217.1, forward strand.
CAAATAATAATTAGAAGTGAATCCTTAGCTCAAGACCTAATGACCAATTTCTAGTTAACACCTAAGAAACCCTTGGCAACATAATAAATACACTAATCTTCAAGGAAAAATATATTACCTGATGTATGTTGTTCACAAAGCTACCAGAGAATTGCGTTGGAAGCCAAAACATACTAAGAAGCAGAATGGCTTTTATGGAGGATAACTCTGGATGAGTGCTACAAAGTTTTTGGACCATAGAGAAAGGGTGAATGTGAGATGAGAGGTTTAGGAGGGTAGTCATCTCGAGCTATGAATTTGTCAAACCCCATCATTGTTCAATCATTTTAGATCATTTCGGTCATCCATGTGTTACCTTATCACACGAAGCAGTCAGAGCCTTGGGTACAAGAGCAACATTTAGGGAGAAGGGGACCTACATCTCATATATTCCATGAGTGTTGTGAAGTACTAGTTTAAATAATAATGACTTAAACAGGAATATAGAAAGTAATCAATCTAGAGTAGAATAACATGTATCGTTCAAATGACCACACAGTTAGGATGTAACATAAGCCTATTTAGGTGATGGTTGACCCGAGTTCATGTCCAACGCATTAATATCAATAAGGAAAATATCTATCAAGCTGCAAAAGCATGATACCAGAGTCAGTTACATAGCACTCATACGTCGCATTGAGGAATCTTGAGATCAAGAATTTGAGTCTCTCTCACCCAAATTTTAGATTTATATAATTATTAATTTTTAAGAAAAAAATTGTAAGATCATGCTAGAAATAGTGTTATGAAATTTTTTTATAACTTGAAAATAGTGATCAACACACATAAGAAAAATATATAAAGATTGATAAATAAATTTAGATCTTTCTTTTCTCACATATATAATTATAAAAACCTATCTTCTTACTTATCATTAACAATAACATCTTGAAAACCCATTCATATTTTTTTATTTTTATTTTTTTATTCAAAATACTAAAATTTATTATTTTGAAATGTATTTTATTTTCATTAATATTTTTATTATTTATCAATAATATTAATATAATTTCAATACATGAATCAAATAAACTCAAAAAAATGCAACTTCATTCGAAAATTCATTGAATTAATTTTCCTTCTTCTTTAACTATAAAACAAAAAACATTTGAGATGGTTATGCTTTTAATATTTAACATCTATCTCAGACAATATATTAACCGTTTGACATGTAACAAAGCCACTCAACCTGTACAAGCTTTAAAAAAAATGAAAAACCCTTCCTGAGTTTCGGAGGATTGCACATTGCATAATCATATTAATATACCAAATATAATAGTTATCCATGTTAACATAATGATCTAAATGGTAGTGGTGTAAATAAGAGTAATGAATCATAATACTATGGGTACATTATAATAGGGATCTAAATATATTATTTAAACATACAACGAGTACACCTTATCTTGAAACAAATATAATGTGCTGCATGTGCATTTTTCCTTTTATTAGTCCTCTTCACATTTTTTTATTTTATTAGTCACCTCCACATAGTACTATAGTTATTTTTATTGTTTAATTAAAATAATTTTATAGTTTACCATTTTTTTTATTTTGTTAGTCATCTCTGCATAGTACTATAGTTATTTTTATTGTTTAATTAAAATAATTTTATAATTTACCATTTAAACTATGATATTTTTATGGTAGGGACGAGATAAAAAAAATCACTGCTTCCAAAAACTTTAATACTTGCAATAATTGAGCTCAGAATGGTCATGATGAAACTATCAAAAGTGAAAAAGGTGTTACAATTATATATACAATCATGAAGTTTCAGTAGCAAGGCGAAATTTCATGGTATCACTTCAAAGTGAGTATGCATTAATCATTTTACTGTCACGTTTTCTTATTTCGAATAAGCACCGCAAGTAACTGTGTTAGGCTTTCCATTTGTGTAATCAATTCGTAATTCTTTTCAGCTCCTCTTTTCTCGACTCTCTGAAACAATTTGTCTGTCATTTCTGCTCCGATATGGGCTTCAGTCATAGTCTCCAATCCATTTCTATACTGCATTGAGAGCTGTCTTCCTACTAAACCGGGGTCTTCGCTCTTGTACTCGACCGTGCCAGCAGCTTCTCCTCTCAAGACTTCGCATCTCTGTAAAGTGAACGATCCTGCGGTTTTCACTATAGTATTGACTTCTTCGATAGTTGGAGAGAAGAAAGGCAAATTGAATGAGTGCAATTTTTCCTCGTCCAGTAAGCCCTGCCAAGCCAAGCATCAATCATATTTGTGAGACTAATTCAAAATTTTGTTATAAGGGCTGACATAGTTTCGCTTTAGAAATAAAAGTCTTGATTTCTTTTTGTTTTTTCAAATTTTGTTTTTTTTATTAATCAAAAATTATTTTTAATTTCATATCCAACGAATTTACTTTTGATTTCATATATGGATTCAGTCCTTTAAGCAGATTTTGCTTGTGAAGAGTTCTTAACTGGGATTCCAATAAATTTTCACATAGCAAATTAGATTGGAAAATACTTTAAAGAAAACATTCCAAACACTATAATAAAATAAATAGACTATTCACGTTAAAATGGCAATGGCAAGATTCAAATCAAATGGGTAAGATGTCAATTCTTGAGAGATTAAAATCTAGAAGATTACGGTGAAATTCAAAGTCCAATGTTACCGTTAAAAATTTACGAAATAATATGTTCTTTTGTACTTCCATGTCGTGTTAATACCAAAGTTGGCCTACCGTCAGAAGTCATATCGACAGAAGATTCGGGTTGCTTGCTCATTTATTTTAGGGAAACAGCAAACAAGAAACGAACCATATCCCATTTACCTCAGTTATGAGATCTCTGAAAGCAGCTGCCAACAGCTGCCCACAGAAACTGAGCAAGCTCCCTTGTTCCCTCGGATCAGACGAAATTCGACATGGAAGAATCAGAAACATAACTCCGCCTTCATTCATTTCTTCGGCTCTAGCTCTCAGAAATGCATTGAGGTCGGATTTGAATTGCTCGAGATAAGCCTCTGCAACTGCATATGATCCTTTCCTCGCAATGAAGGTCTCCCACTTGTTATATGATTTGGAAGTCTTATCTCTAATTGCATCTGGAATCTGATTACAAGTCGATAGCTCAAACTGATCACTTCAACTCAAGCTAGAATATCAGAGAAAAAATGCAGTATTTCATACATAGAAAGAATCATTATATACTGGAGGTACATATATTGTACCTTGGATAACCAATGTAAGGCACAGGAAGAGTGGACAAAGTGCAAGCTATCTCTTGGAAAAAGGCGTCTGTAAAAGGATCCAGGAACCCCGGCATAGAAATAAGGTGCTGAACCTTGATCTGAACCTTCAATTGTTCCCTTCATGGTCACTGTTGTATTATTAGAAATACCCCCACAAGTAGAGTGAGGAGTTAGTCTGCCGAAGAGCGAGTTGAAATCATTAGAAGGTAGATCGTTAAAATATACTTGGAATTCTGGAGGAGGAAGTGATTCAAACATCGTATACTTTCGCTTGGCAGCCTCCACAATGGTTTCTATTGCCAATATTGAGCTGTGAGAGGAAGCACACCCAAGGTCTGCAACGCAGAATGTTTTGCATGATTGTGTCTTCATATTGATGACTGTCTCTTCAAGCAAAGGACTGACCGAACGAATAAGACTTGTCTGTCCAGTTAAGTACTTCACTTCATTAGAACGTATGCCAAACTACAAGTCTTGAGAGTAAAGATACTACATCCTGTACACTATGGACAGTGATTTTAAAAACATTTTTCTCTTGTTGCAAGGGAAGTATCTACTCTTTCCTAACTTTTTCTGCTTGGTTTAAAGAATGGAGATCTAAACTTGAATTTCGTACTTTATATAATACTTTATATCACGAACATTGCTAATTGAAATACACCAAGTGGATTCCGTGTTGAATTTTATTACCAAAAATTCTATATATAGATTTAGCAACGTCGTAAACTCTAGAAAATTGTTAGCATAAATACAACGATCATTCCAACAAATATAAATATGATGGTCAGAAAACGGGTGCAACTGACCGAGGTGGCAACTGGGTACGCTGAAAATCTAAGAAGAAATTAGATACATTCAGAATAACTGTAAACCTTTTACAGATTGATAAAGCTATAGATGAGAAGATTGGTTGACAGATTGGAAGACAGTATATACATATAATAAATTTGAGAAACCAAAATAAAGACCAGTTATGAAACATCTTTCACATCATAAATTCATTATATCAAGAAAAATGTGAGGACTGTAACTCATCGATAATAACCTGAACAGAGCAGTTCCGTGCATAGCTTAATTCATCATCTCCTCCTCTCATTCGCAGAATTGATTCCAACGGTTTCCCGGCTGCCATTGCAGGAGAAGAATATCACAAGCTACCAACTCAGAACTGATTCACTGAATGACTCTCGAAGAGAAATGCCCCTGCCTTCAATTTATATGTGTCAAGGAGGGTACAATTCCTGCTAATTCCTATTTCAGCGGAACAGTGTCATCATTGTTACATTGCACATGAATATTACTTACTTTATTTCTACATTGGTCGGCAACGCTGACTGTTCTGAATTATTTCAAAACTTTTTTGAGCCGGTGTAGAATATAGAAGAATTACTCAAGAAGTTGCAGACACGAAACAACTTTGTGTAAAAGTGGTAACCATTCTTACCTTTTATTTTTTGTCAGCACTCACACTGAGTGTTATTTTTCTGATCATTTTCAATGAACCGGCACGTAAAGCTGCATTAACAATTTCAGCCTGACAATGTTAAAAATATGCCCGGGCCCATGATAGTCACGAGAGACGCTACAGTCCCTCGATAGTTTTCCCAAAGTCGTCCTTGAGAGTTGACTTATGATATATAGTGATTAAAAGATGATGAAATGGCTGCCTTCCCTAGCAAATAGAATATTGGAAAGAGAGAGAAGTGGTCGACGACTTAGGGAAGACAACTTTTAATTCTCGAATCACGGGAAGGAACGAAGAAAGTCCTGTCTCAATCACCTTTATGTTTAATTTTTATACTTTCGAGAAGAAGAAAAACATACCTTTGCCTGCAGCGAGGGTTTAATATATTGAACATGGGTGGAAATCCGAAGAGGCATCTTACTTTGCGTGGGCAGAATAAATATATTTATTATATACTTGCAACCTTACTGTTTGAGAAAACATTAAAGCTCAATTCCATTGGAAAATGCACTAGAAGATTCCCACTATCATATTTAAATACTGACATAATTGCGGAAATCAAGCATTTGTGCTAGCTTTTGAGTCACAGTTAGATAAAGGCGAGGATATGCATGCTTTTCCTTCCAAATATAGTAAACCAGAAGGAGGGGCATGACCAAACTAACTCTCTCTAATAATCTATATTTTAGTTAAAGGCTTCTTAACTGAACTAAAGGGAAAATCATGCTCGCCACATGATATTGTGGGCGCCCATCCTGAAAGCGTAAGTTGTGGGCGAACAAATAACGTTGGAGTACTGAAATGTTGACAAAGGAGCATTGTCCATATATGTTAATTTCAAATTCGTCGAATACAATCAAAGCGCTTTTGTTATTTCAAACGTTATTTAAATGTGCACAAATAAGTAAAAGAAATATAAAATCTTAATTTCATAATCCAAGAATCCCAAAAAAGCGTTTGGTGTATCACGAAGCATTTAATAATGTATAAACATAAATAAAATAATAAATAGCTTATTTATTAAATAATTCTTTGTTTAAGTATATATATTTATATTATCTAATTATAAAGTAAGTTTAGTGTATATATTATTGAATTATAAAGTAGGTGTATATAGAATTTCCTATGCATAGGGTATCTATACTTCAGATATCTTGTCCACTCTTAAATAAACATTTTATACAAATTAATTTTATTAACAATTAAAAAAAAAGTTAACAAAGAATTTTTTATTGGGGTGCAAAAAGAAAATTGGGCACTGCTCGGATCTATGTCACGGGAAAGAGTTCAATGAAAAAGGACGGTGGATGGTTGTTTTATGACCCTCACACACTCATTTTAGCCGTAATGGGGCAACATGCATGGTTGACATTAATGGTGACTCGAGAGGTCAATGACACATCTCTTTACAAGTGTTTTACGCTATTAGCTCAGGTTGGTTTGGAGGTATTGTTATAGGTCTTCTTGCAATCTTTTAGTTGCATGTGAAGGTACTTCGAGAGGTTTTCCATTCAGGTGCACACGGCTTTACTCTTTTTCCTGTGGATGGCAACTGGTGGTATGTTAACTTAGTGTGTTTTTCTCATGCCCTTATCTCTGTGATTCAATTCCATTTGACACTTTGTTGGAGATGAGTCTCTAAGACAATGCCTTGGGTTAGAAAGGAAATCTTCCGTGACATTTGCGAGGGAAAAATTATTTTATGTGATGGGTTATTTGAGTATAATAGAATTTCTTTGTTTGTTATGGAATTTTTCTTTCTAGAATATGCATGTATTTGCGGTCTGATTATTGTAATTTCGTCTGCATTTCCTACATGGGTGGTTTTGTCCATTATCTAGTCTTTTTTATGTACATGTAACCCTTTAGGAAGAGGGGTCTCCTCAGAAAGGATATGCCCAAATGGATTATGGGTTTTACTTCAAGAAGGCTCAGGGAACCATGGGTTTTTGTATTCGTCATGTCTTGGCATACCCAACACATGGGAAAAACATGGTTTTGATCCTTAAGACGTACAATTATGTGGTATTCTGTTGTGAAAATTATACATGTTTGATCTAACAGTGTTTGCACTAGGAGCATACGCTAACATGTCACTTTGAGCTAGAGGCCTTGGCATTTGATTTCAAGTTTTCCTTTCACCTTTGTGGTTGGCGGAGTTGCAGTATGGTGTGTCCATATTTTTGCAGAGAAACCTCGGCAAGGGGAGATTGAGGGAGGAATCAGAGTGTTGGTGATGGGCGGGGAGGCAACCAACCCCAGCCATGTCTAGCTAGGGGAAGGGGTCATAAATCCACCTCTGGCCTTATTCAAGAAGCTGCTTAGGCGTATCAAACCGGTACCCAACCTCATATTTGATGGTTAATCTCTCGACGGGGAGTGTATTTAAACCAACAGGCAACATGCATGGATTTGGATGTGGAGGAATGGAGAGATCTAGTGCTTGACCCTAGACATTCCAAAGGCTATTCCTCTCAAGAAAAACAAAGTGTTTGTCTTTACTGGTTGATGAAGAATATTGTGTCTAGAGCCTAGATGACTCCTTTAGCTGGTCCCTCCAAGACTGATCCTGAACGCCATGAGATTGATAAGGAATTACATCTCATACAACTCCCAATTAATGAACATAATGTCTACCATAGTTGCATAGAGAAACATATTCCATGTCTCCCCTAGATGGAATTGCGAGGTTCTAGTGCAAAAGACCCAACACCCTTGGACTCGTCTCATGAATAGTAGCATAGTTTGCATAGTTTAGCTTTTCATTTTCGCTCTTCATAAATGAAGGCTATGCCAAGTTTGATATTATATCTTAGTTATCTAGTCACTAGGGGTATTAAGGATAATCAAACATGTATAGTTATGATACACAATCTCAAAACTCTTTTGTTTTTGGATCGCTTATAATGTGGTGAGGTGGGCAACAAACCTAGTTTTCTAATGGGTGGGTTGAAGCCACCTAACCATATGGATATTAATGTAACTTGCTCGTTTTTT
>APFE030624234.1:4964-41025 GCA_000404065.3 Pinus taeda
CTACTTGTTCTAAAATCTACCAAGAGTACAGAAGTGCAACATCAGTAGCAGATATCAAAATGCAAGTAAAAATAAATCTCGATCCATCCATTCATCAAAACCTCCTCTGAGGGTGCAGAAGTGCATGTTCTGAGGATATGTTTTTGAAAAATCTCTGGACCCTTCTCTAAATGCATGAGAAGGGTTAAAAACTACTTCCTAATTCTAATAATAGTGTTTTTCCAAAATTTTAGGATACGTCTCTCAAATGACCGTCCTTTTTCTAATATAAACAAAAAGAAACAACAAGCTACTAAAAATAAGCTACTTCTGAATTTGGTCCTTAAAACTACAAGTGTTCATCATGGATTTGAGAAGAGTCGGTTGGCCGACTTCTGCACTGAGCTCGGCTGCGAAAACAGAATCTATGAGAGCTGGCACTACTTTCTCGGCTGAGTTTATAATGCATCTCACAGTCATCCATTGACTGTGTGGCTTTATTAAGTATGCCCAATAGCACTCCCAATTCAACCTGTTCAATGCCTGGATCGCTTTTCCCTTTTCCTGCGCCTTCTCTTTTCATTCTTCCTCTATTCGTGACTTGTTTTGTAGTTATCCCGGGGTGGTTTCTGTGATTAAGTTGGCTCTGTGTAAATTTTCATTTACACAGTCTATAAGAATGCTCGCCTGTGTCGCCGCTGCCTCTGCCGCCTATTCTGTCTGCCTGATTTGATCATCCCATTTGTTAAAGAGCAATTCTTTATGGCTTTCGTTTATTCTGGGTGCATTTGCTCTCTTCCCTTCCTCTCCATCCTGCCAAGCTAGATACTCTGTCACTCATCTGTCAACTTGGTCGTAGTCACTTCGCAAGTCTGTCACTTGATTGGTGAGTTTGTCGCTCAGCTCGCAATAGTGACTCCACTACGATATTTTACGTCCCAACTCTTCCTGTTGCTGCAGAAGTTGCTCATTTAAGCTAGTAGATTCTGAAACGAATTCGGCAAGCTTGGGCTCGTCCTTGTGTATTTCTTGTAAAGCTTGCAACTGCTTTCCTTTTTTGTCCAGGCTTTTCTGATAGCTTATTTGCATTTGCTAAAAGTCTTCTTGTAGTTTCTCGAGTTGTTTGGACGCTTCATTACTGGCATTGGCTTGTTGTAGCTATTTTTGTAGTAGTTGTATTTGGTTTTCTTGCTCCCTCAACAGTTGCTGAACTTCCGACGTGCTTTGTTGATAGTCGCAGAAGCGTATGCTCCTGCGATTTGAGACAACTTCGTGAGATTTTCTGTCGGGTTGTTGTTAGGGTCTTTCCATAAGACGTCTAAATGTTCAGTGTCCTGTGACAGCGTATTCTCCAACTTTCTCTTCTTTCTTTGTCTCCTCACCACTGCTTTATGTTGAGGACTATAGAATACATCCAGTGGGGGAATTTCCTCTACACTAAGTAGAAGCTCAGAAGGCGGAGCGATATGACTGTGCTCCGGTCCTGAGACACTACCGACCATGGTTGAAACGATTCCTTCTGCTACCTGTGCATCGCTCACAGGTGTTCTTGGAACTTGCCCTTCAAGGCTGATTAGCTCGTTGAGGTTTTCCCACTCTTTATCGAGCTCTGTCATGACGAGTGGTGATTTAATGACGGGAGGAGGGACATCTCTTGGTGGGGAGGCGATAACTTGCAGTTGCGACATTGCACTTGACTGAGCATTATCCTTGGCTGTTTCTTCGCCTTTTCCTTGGTCGCTTGCAGACCTTTTAGAACGTTCAGGTGTTCCTTGGGTAGCATCAGATTTGGATTTGGAAGTGCTAGAGCTTCCGCTGAGGCTGACACTGGGAGTAGGCTCTCTAGCGAGCAGGCGCAAATTTTCTAGGGGAACACTGGCTAGCCTTCTTTCTCTGAATAACAAAAATCTTTCGTGGTCATCTGGGGATAACCTCGACTTAGCTCTTCCCAAAACTTCTTGGAATGAACTTTTATTTTGAAACAAGTCATCAAATAAATATTTCTTTCCGGCGAACACTTTTATTTTGACACTTATAGTGAAATCATGGGCAACATTATTTAGTTCAAAAGGTCGAGCGAGGAATTTAAATAATTGTAGGGACGTCATATTCCCTACTTCAGCAAAAGCATGTCCTACATCGAAAAATGAGAAGGCCCCACAAGCTACAGGAAACTGAGGCCATATGGCCTTCTTCTTGTCTTTTAGCTCTTTGGTTAGGCCGCCTTCTGAGCATGTCTAATAGGCAATTTCCCTAGCCAAAAGCTTGTTGGGGACATACAGAGGTAGGACATGTGGAGGTACAGTGCTCCCAAACACTCTAATATAAGTGAACCATTCTTCCCTGAACCATCTCGCGACGGGGATGATGTCTATTTGCGCTTCGAGTGAGAACCTCGGGGGTTCTTCACCATACATCATCCTATATAGGGGTAAGATGAGCCCATGGCAAATCTGATAGAAGAGAGGGTCAAACTGTGAATCCCATAATACTTTGTGATAAACATGAACGGGTGACGGGTCCTGGGTAGTCCATTTCCAACCCATAGTTGGAAATTTAGATACATAGAAAATAGAATCCATAATGTAAGCAGATAGATAAAAAGGAGGATAGACCCTTTGTGACAAGGATCTCTTAGACCAGTAATTTATGACAGCAGCGTATAAATTATCAGAAAATATTTTGGCCCAATCCACGAGATCGACATTTGTGGCAGCGTCTATGAGTGGTATCCATTCAGATGAAAATTTATTTATGTCTGCCATCCCAAACAGCTTGCATAGCATGGCCGCAGCAAAACAATATGGAGAGGTGAGAGAACTAGTGCTGTACATACCATTTTTGTCCCTTTTTAGCGCCTCCTCTCTTCTGGTCCATTCTTTAATGGTTTCTGCCAGGTTTGGGTTCTTTGCTGCAAATTTCTTGACAAATTGTGTGTTTTAGGTCGTCTGAGGCTCAGGAAGATGATACATAAGCTTTAAGTCTTGCGCGGCGAATGATCCTAGAGCCCTTTCCCTAGAGCCTTGAATTGTGTGCCTTGTAGCTCTTCATTGTCAAGTATCCATCTAATCATATCTGTATACGGCAAAATCTTGGGTCTAGCTACTATTCGGTGAAGAAATGAACATGCCAGCTCTTCTAAGGATGCCTCAAAAGAGTTTTGTGATCCCGCGGCGCTATCAACCTTCATTACTCTAGGATTTTCCTCCTCCAGCAGCCTATATATGCCTTCCCAGGTCGAAATTCCTGCATCCCTGTTGCATGCAGTGTTTGTGTATAAGGGCGCCATCTCCTTTGCCTTTTCCTTCATCTCGGAGCCTTGGGCTTTATTTTTCTTTCCCATTTGCTCCTGCGTTCGGCTTTTGAATCTTCTTATCTCGTAGTTCCTGCAGATTACGAGTGAAGTGGAAATGACTGATTGAGAAAGGTGATGGGAGAGTTTTAAATGCAACAGATATACCAAATATGCCACCTTACGTGAAACAATTCTTGAGCAAAGCACGCGTCTTTATTTCATTAAATAACTGACAACTGATCCACTTACTATCATTAAAAGCGCATCATTTGGGGTCAAATTATGGTAAGTGGCTTTTCTTTGAATGGCGTGCCCAAAGGATTCACGATTAAATGATTCATGATTTGCTTTACGTTACATTGAAGATCGTGCCATCGCAAGGTGTGCTTATCGCAAATCGCCAGATCGCAGACTGTGCCTTTGCGGCGATCGCAATATCGCTTGTCACAACATCGCGGGTCGCAGGAGTTTGATGTTTGTTAAGTATTGCCATTTCATTTCTGCGATGTGTGATCTTGCGATCGGCGTTATCGTAGATCGACAAATTTTGAGGTTTTTCCTTATGAACATTACTTACTGCGATGCGACGTTAGGCTTAACGTTGGTGGGCCTTGCGCATTAATGCAATTTTTTAAAGACCTTTACTTTATCGTAGACTTAGGTTAAAAATATTCAAAAGACCATTCTAAGACTACGATGGTAGCTTTATTTTGAAGAAGGAAAATTTGATTTTTCGCAAAATTAAACTAGGGTCCCCATTCATTTAGCATTTTGGACAAATACTAAAATGAAAAAGGGGGGGTTGTTGCTAGCCATAAGAGGAGGGTAGGACAAGAATTGAATCCAAGATCTATGGTTTGGTGAGACTTCATTTCCATGCCATTGCCACTTGAGCTACCCCATGCAGAGTTTAATTAAGGTTATTATTATTATTAGAATACATAGCTATTAGAAAATTATCAAATCACCACACGATATCTCTCAAGGATATCCCCGCCCTTTACTAGGGATATGTGTGCCATTAGTCGACTTTTCATACTAGGTACATGATTTGTTACACCCTATACATAGTTGTTTGTCTCACTACACATGAACTCTTAAGCACATATTTACCCTCTAAGTTGGAACATTGATGATGAACACCATTATGTGGTTTTGAGCACCAAGTATAGGTCATGGGGAAATAAATATGGTTAATACTGGGAAAGTGAGCCTCAGAACTTAACATAAGATTATAGGAATCCAACTTCAAGAGTATGGTCTTGAAACACATTTAACGTCTTTAGAGTATGAACACCCTTTAGTTGGGAAACAAGGATCATTAGAGGGATTTGATATCTATGTAATACTACCATTCCTTTGACCATGGTTGGGGGAGGAAACTAAAGCCTCAAGCCCTAAAGGTATCTTATCAAACTACACATGGCCATTTGAACATATCCTTGCCATATGAAAAGGGATTTTAGATGCCACTAGTTAGTTTGAGTAGTAACTACTAATCCCAAGATCCCATAAATCGTTTAGGGAGAAAACACATGTATTAGGTACTACAAAGGGATTATAGGAATCTAAGGAATGGCCTTATTTACATAGCTCAAATTTGTATTTAGAGTTATAGGGACCTGAAGGATTTCTTTACAACCTAATCCAAGGCCTGCTTCCCTAGATCATTTCTAGTGTCTTGGGAAACATACGTACTATTCAAAACAACTTAGTGGTACCAAAGTCCCCATTCATAGGCTAACAAAATCCTTATGAGTCCATGTGTGGTTATTTGAGGGATCCTGCTTATTTTTAGATGGATGGAATATTGTATTACAATATAAATTTAATGTTTCAACCCATGAACATCTGGAGGGTCCCAAGACCCATGTTTCAACTATAATTGTTGGCCCTTGATTCCTATTACCATTATTTAGAGATTAAGTATATGATTTTTTCCCAAACAACATTGAAAATAGTTTGACCTAAACATAATGTTAAAAAAAATTCAATAGAGTACATCTCATGTTGTATTCTAAGTACATAAAAAATAAATAAATACACACCAAGTACATAATTGTGAGCATGGTGCAAAGCTCCAAGATATATAAGATAAATTATTTTCATAATAAGTTCTTCAAAAATATGAGAACCTTATCGAAATGATGAGATATATTTGTATAATTCAAATGTTAAAATTTCATAAATCCACCTTTGTCTTTATGTGACTTTTTCCATCTTTGTACTAAGTCTCCTATTAGGAAATATTTATTTTCAAGAAATTTATTATCAAACCATTTCTTAATATTGTTCCATTGTGTCGAAAATTTTGATTCATGGTTTATCCCTTTCTTCTTCTATCCTCAATGATGTATTTTTTTCTTCCTTACATGATTTAGTATGATTGACGAATGTAATGTTAGGATAATTAGATGAAAGGTTGGAAGATGTTGGAAGGATGGATGGATTCTCTTTTGTACACAATAAAATATGTGGAGATTCCATATGAAGTCTTTGGAGTTAATCGATATACTCATCAGTGATTTGGAAGGGCATTCTATGAGTTCCTTTGTTGATCAATTATGGCTATTTTTATGATGCAGATAATATTTTCGTTACTCCATTTAGCCAATCCTATTCCCTAAGGATAATACATTTCCAAATGTGTCAATACAATTCCTTCAAATAATTACTATGTAGTTAGATTTTAATATGAAAAGTGCATAATATTGTCAAAAACAAAAGAAGCTCGAACACAAAACTCTTTGATAATATATTGTTGAAGGAATTGTCTATTGATATGGCCACTAATTCTAGTTAATGGAACAAATTCTATCCAAAGAGTGAAATAGTTTGTGACCATTAGTATGTACCTTTGTTTTTAAAAATAATGATGACATATTTCACCAGTTATAACTGACCCCCAATATTTGAAAGTTTATTCAGCTATTATAGGTAGCAAGAGAATAGCCATGTGAATCTATGAATATAATTTTATGGTATCAAATCCTAAAAATATTGTGCATTATTGTAACACCTCAACTGGACTCCTGGATGATAAATATCATGTGTATGTGAAACATAAGATGGTGAGATGAAACACATTAACTATGTTTATGAGATAAGTTTTTATTCTATTCTAAATAGAAAAAAATTGTGAATCAAATGTTTAAATCTTATACTTTTCAAAAATATGTTATAAAACCAGCTCACAAAAAGATAGGAAATGGAGATCAAAGACTTAAAAAACATCCTCTTTGAGGAGGCAACCTCCTTTACATTATACAAATGAACAATTCTTGGATGATACAAATGACAAGACCTTCTTTCTAGTATAGTCAGAGCCGACATAACAATAATAATGTAACAGCACAACAATAACAATAGTGTGCTTCTATGGATTACGGTAATAACAATATGGGGACCACAAGGGCACAACAATATAATAAGGGGGTTGCACTATTAACAATAAGGGGTTACACTAGTAGTATAGGGACCTAACATTGCTCTCTCCTTCAAAAAGTGTTTTCCTCAATGCTTGAGTAGGTCTGGATGCTTCCATATAAAATTTTCATCCTCCCATGCGGAATCTTCAGCATGTAAGTTCTTCCAATTGATGAGATAGTATGAAATTGATCGATTTAAAAGTTGTCGGGATCTTGATTCCGTGATTTCTTTGGGTTCCAATATGATTTTTCCTTCCTCATCAAGTTCTGATAATATTGTTTGAAGTGGGAGCTTGTCACCTATAACCTTCTTTAAAAATGAAATGTGTAAAACTTGGGGTACTCAGGAAAATGCAACAAGCTCCAGTTTATATGTCATAGAACAAATATTTTGCTGCACCTTGTAAGGACCATAATACCTTGGTGATAATTTATTATCCTTCTTAGCTTGATTGAGGGAAATTTGTTTGTATCGTTGAGGTAGTAAAAATGCACAGTTGCCTATATCAGAAACTTCTTTCACTGCGATTTTCATATGCCTGTTGTTTCATTTGATTATGCCTGAATGTGAGTTTATCCTTTTTCTTCTTGATATTTATGTCCTTCTATCTTGAGACTTTGAGGAGTGGTAATTCCTACAAATGAATTACAAGATATCATCGGATTCATTTCTTCTTAATCTGGGGTTCGTTCTTGGTGTATATCCTCTTCTTTTGATGTTTCTTGATCCTTTTCTTTGTCCTCTTTGCAATCTATGTAAAATAATTTCTTCTGAGCACATTTATGACCTTTAATGTATTTGTAATCACGACTGTAACAAAGCCTATTTTCTCTTTTTTTCTTCCCATTGTTGTGGTTTCCACCTTGTAGGTTGTGAAGGCTAGAGGCAACAACACTTCCTTCTTTTTAATTATGTGTGGTAGGATTCCTTGTTGCCATAATTTTTCTTTCAATGTTTCTTTCCAACTTGAATGCTTTCTCTAATGAATCAGTTTCCCAAAGATGAAACTCATGTTGAATGTTATCTTTTAAAGTCCCTATGAAGGAATCAATCCTCTTCTTCTATGGAATATCATTTACCCTTATATTCAATTTTTGGAAGTCCTCAATGTGATCTACCATTCAACTCTTTTGTTTGAGGTTTATCAATTGGCTAAAGAAGGTGTTTCGCTTTTTATCCTCATAATGGTCTATCATTTCCTCTGTGAAAATTGACCAAATGAAAAGTGGTTTATAAGAACCAAGACCTTTATACCATAAAAATTTGATTCAGTTTTAAATATAAATGGAATACATACCCTTTGTAATAGTTGCACATCATGTATATCAAAATATTTCTCCATCTATATTATCCATGTTATGGGATCCTTGCCATCAAACTTCTTCATATCGATCTTTCCAATACGGTGCATCTTCAATCTAATGTTAGATTCTATGAAATCATGATTAACATTTATTTTTTTCTCGTCATGACTTTCCTCTACTACCTTTCCATCATTAGGAGGCCTTTCTTGTAGCAGTTTTGTCCCATCTTCCTTCAAGCCTTCCATGTCTTTCTTCAAATCTTCCATACCTTTCTTCAAGTTCTGATCCATAGCACATATAAAGCTATTTATCTTATCTTCAATTGAATTATTCAAATCATCCATCAAATTTTTCTTGCTAGGTGTTTCTATTTTCTTCATCCGAGACATTATTTTTCTTCCTTTTAGGAGTTCTATATTGAAATGACTGTAACTCTCTAATTTTAGACCTTCGAGTTCTGAAATTGTGGTTTGTCGTAGCCATCTAAGTCCTCTTTCTAACCCCATTAGTCTAATCAATATTGAATTCTTCAATAAAGCATTATGCCAAATCTCCTATGATGACATGATTATAGACTTGTTCAGTAGAGAGAATTTTTAAGACCTACCCTGTGTCACCTTTTCGACCTTAGGACCTAAAAAAAATACACAGAAAACTATGTTCTGTCCTCTTTTTGTAACTTCTGACAAAATTTCAATGTGATGCTCAAACGGAATGCTATGATGATTTTCATAAGCATTTCTACTATTTTTTCCAAACCAGTGTCACAAAGGAGTGTCTGGGTACCTCCTTGCATGACTCATTCCTTTTCCTTATCAGATTTATTGTATTCATACAGATATTCATCTTGAGGCTTACAAAGATAGGGAACAGAGGAACTACATACCAATTTGCAGGTATGATGCCGCTTCCGTCCGTAGGATAGAGCATTATTCTTTGGCCGCCTTTCCTCTCTCTAGATCTCGTTTGCATCTAACTATGCCCTGATCTCCCTTATGGTTTATGTCCCTCCCCTTCCTGTCGCTTTCCTTTGTTGCCAACTATCAGTCATTATTCCCTACACTAATCCCTATGCCGTCACCTTAGAATGATAACCCCCCATCTTGGCTACCTCCTCCTCACATTAATCCTCATTTGCTCCCAACTGCTCTTGTCATATAAGTCCCATCCTCGTCCTGCCACTTGCTGGCATCCTTCTGCTTGCCCCCATGCTTACTTCCCTGCTCTCTTCGCTGTCATGCTTATCCATCACCGCCCTCATTTTCTTTGGGTCACTACCTTCTCTACTATGCCCATCCACTTGCCTTCTTCCTTGTCTACTCACTTCATTTCCCTCAACTATCTGTTCCCAATCTTGTCTTCTTCCTCTCCCTTCCCGACCCCTCTTGATTTCCTGTGTTACACCTCGATTCCACTTCGTAGCACCATCAAAGTTTAATTTGATGAACTCCTTCTGGGGTCTTCTGAATTGGTTCAACTCCTCCACCTCATTGGTTTGGTGATTCCTAGTTGGCTTATGCATCATGCATGGTTTTACGTTTAGGTCTATCATTATCATTGTTTCCGTTGCGTTAGTTTTCCAATCCTCCTCAACCTAGTTCTCTGTTCTCTGATATTTTCAATGATATGGTTTCATATTTATGTTTTTGCTCTGCCTTCCTCCTTGAAGATCAATCTATTTCATTCTTTCCATATATTCCATAAAACAAATCCT
The DNA here is from genome assembly GCA_000404065.3 of Pinus taeda. NCBI lineage: Eukaryota > Viridiplantae > Streptophyta > Pinopsida > Pinales > Pinaceae > Pinus > Pinus taeda. Next base: position 14,686 of record APFE030624234.1, read on the forward strand.
AGCGAGAATCTCCATGCCGTGCTCAGGACATATGGTTTTTTCCTCTAGTTCTCTATTGTTGTTTTGCATGCTATTGATGTTGTTTCAACTAATATATATATATATGGTCACTAATTTAAAAAATTTGTTGATGTTGTTTCCACAAGGCTTCGCTAATGTTGCAAGCATTGGTTAGGTGCTCCATTGTCTCAACCTCTTCTTTGCAGAGGGCACATTTCAATGGGCCTTGCATTCCTTTTTTTGCAATTGGTCCCATGTTAGTGTTCTCCCATAGCTCAAGATCGAGATGAAAAGGTTATCTTCGGCTATGTTTTTGTTTTCCTTATGCTTTCCCATTTTTTTGTTTCTAGATGTCTATTGTGTCCTGCTTTTATTTCATAGCCTCCTCCTATTGTAAACATGCCTTTGATTATGCACAATCTCTTACACATATATTTTGATTTCTCCAATCTCACTCCTCTTTAAACTCTAATTATTACCTATGAAAATTATAGTTGAATTCAATAAACCATATATATATATATTAGTTGAATAAAAAATCAAATAAAAAAATAATTCAATAAAAAATCTATATGTATGTTTTAACTTAAATAATTAGAGAATTCCCTTAATTTGATTCTACTCCTTTATAATAAATTGAAAGAATACAAATTACTACAAAATATATTATAAAAATTTTTTATAATAGATTATATTATAATAAATAATTAAGTCTTTTCTAATACTTTAAGTAAACAATAAATACATGATAAACTTATCCTACTACTTCATTTGAGCAGTCACCCTTTTAAACAAACTTTGAAATAAACAATGGTACATTATTATGGACGGTTTTCATACATATAAAGATAAAATACTAAATTATTTACATCACCTCAAAAAACTGCGAAGTATCCTATTGCACTTTAAAACGTAACACATCACATCTTGTTATGCTATTTTTACTTTTAAAGTTTTCAACATCTTTAGAGGGTCCTCAATGTTTATCTGCTCTTTGGATGCCATGTGAACGTCGGAAGCACTCTTGCACTGACATAGGAGGCTGTTGTCGCAAGACTCCGGGGAGCTGGAAATGCTGGACGTTCAGTCGTTCCAGGGGGATGTTGACAGATGTCCCGAGAACTAGAACGACGCCGCTGTGGGCTATCATGCTTCCGACCGCTGTTCCTCCAACGGTTCTACCTTGCGTGCTCACGAGACGGACTCTGAGTCCTGTAGCCCCTTCATTCTCACAACCCCGCGGGAACGCTCCAGTCAGAGATAAAATTTGAAACAGCCCTGCATGCTCCACTATTCCCTCGGGAATCGCGGGCTCTAGCAGCATAACATTGCTCACCGTTCCGCTCCCACTCATAACGAACACTCCCTGCTCGCAAGTTCGGGCGAACATTCCCAGTGCTTTTATGAGGTCGTATCCGCTGGGGACCTCTACTACGTGATTTTTCATGTTGCTTGACACCTCACGGATTCCAGTTGGAGAAGCCTTGGGCTTTGTCTTCAATCCAACAGGCGTCCCCCACTTCTTTCTGTTCACCTCGCTTTGGCGCTCTGGATCCAATCCAGTTGGAGAAGGCTTCGCCTTTGTCTTCCATCCCACAGGCCTCACCTCGCTTCCGCCCTCTGGCTGGAACTCGTGATCGGCCTTTCCGTTACAACAGTTAATACCATCGCCCGCCCCTCGTTTCCTCTTCATTGTGTTACCGGAGTTTTGTCTGGAAGTAATATTTTGATGTTTCCCTTGAAAAGAAGAAGAAGAAGAAGTATTTTGATGTTTGGCTTGAAAACCATGGATAGGAGTGGAACCTGAGGATTCATCTGGATCCAATCCAGTTGGAGAGGGCTTGGCCTTTCCGTTACTACAGTTAATACCATCGCCCGCCCCTCGTTTCCTCTTCATTGTGTTACCGGAGTTTTGTCTGGAAGTAATATTGTGATGTTTCGCTTGAAAAGAAGAAGAAGAAGTAGTATTTTGATGTTTGGCTTGAAAACCATGGATAGAAGTGGAACCTGAGGATTCATCTGGATCCAATCCAGTTGGAGAGGGCTTGCCTTTGTCTTCCATCCCATAGGACTCCCCTGCTTCTTTCTGTTCACCTCGCTTCCGCCCTCTGGCTGGAACTCCTGATCAGCCTTTCCGGAACTAGAGTTAATATTAGTGCCGGCCCCTCGTTTACTTTTCTTTGTGTTACCGGTGTTTTGTCCAGGAGTAATATTTTGATGTTTGGCTTTTATCATCTCATCCGCCAACAACCTTTTACTCATGATGAACGACCTGCCGCTTTCAGTCTCTAATCTTACTCTGCTACGTAATCTGCACAGAACCGGGACTCGCTCGATGTGAAGATGAATATTTCTTCTCCAACTTCGTTGCATATATATATATAGATGAGTGGTTCCCCAAATTTTTTATTTATTTTGGGAAGTATTCGGGTGTTATGGATTCCTCTCAAAATTTATCGGCCGACAGCATATGATTTAGCTAAATTTAATTTATTAATTATATTATTGTTTGGTCAATTTTGATGTGTCGGTCGAAATTGTTTAATTTGAACATTCCATCTCTAAGTGGATGAGAGTTTGACTCATTTCTGGCATATTACTTGTTTCTCAAGGCTATTGTTTTCTTTTTAATAGTTAGTTTTTTTTCCTTTATAACAAATCATAAAATTAATAATTTTTATAAAATTTTAAAATTTTAATATTTTATTCTTATATTTTTTTGATAATGTTTATTTTAATAATTAAATTTTAAAAATAATTGGGAAGAAAATCACATTGCCTAGATTTTTCCAAATTGTTTTCAAATCAAAACATATAGATCAGAAAGCTTGAATTTATTTATAAATTGTTATTATTTGAGATAATATATGAGCTTAATAATTTACTAAAGAAATTATTTCTTATTGTTATATTTAGATTTAATAATTAAAAAATTAAATAATTTGCTTGTAATTATATAATTTAGACTATTTATAATTTTTAGTTCTAAATTAGTTTTAAAAGCATGTAAGAGATTGAAAGCCATAATTGAAATTTGTTTGTAACTATATAATTTACACTATTTATAATTTTTACTTGTAAACTAGTTGAAAAAATATGTAAGGTACTAAAAGTTATATTGGAATGTTATTTTGGTAAACAAATATTATGTTATTTATATGTTTTGTGTCATAATAGGGAAGGTTAATAAATTAGAATTTTTATTCTTGTATTCAAATTTTAATAAAAACTTCTAACTAACTGTCTAGATCCATTTTAACTTTGGATCTACCAAGCTTGGAGAGGGATCAAATCTCTTTTCACTGTATAAAAGAGGTTTGCATCTCATCGGATTTGGTCCCTCTCCCTACATGACATCCTATGTTAAGATGGATCTAGATTGGTTTCATTATGGAGTTGTCTCTAGTGCGACTTTCTAGATTTGTCGAAAAATTTGAGGTTAAATCTTGATTTGTGTTATTTAAATTGGTTTTGGTGAGGTGAACAAATGGTTTTAGTATTAGTAATAATTATTTATTTTGTATGTTATATTTTTTTTTTATTCTTAATTTTATGTAATTTGACCAACTCAAAATGTTATAATTATTAATTATTTCATTTTTTAATTTAATATAATTTTTTTTTGACATAGTCAAAATGTTTACACGACATTACATCTCTACATATCAGGTTGTAAATTACTTTTAACCTTTTAATATTTTTTAATTGAGCCAACATGTAAATGTTTACAAAGATGTATACCACTACAAGATCTCCCCCATATATTTTTACATTTAGATTTAATTTTAAAAATGTTATACATTAAATTAAGATAAAATATTTTGATTTTGAAATGAGTTATCATTTTTGGACAAGTGGTATTGATAAGCCATGATATTGGCCCATGGTATTGTAACAAAGCCTATTTACAAGTTAATAATACTCATGTTAAAATGGGAGTGAATATTCATGGTTAAGAATCTTGTTATATTGCATGTTTATTGTGAGTATAAAGTTTTAATTTAAAAAATGTTATAAAATAAAAGTAAAATAAGATATATATATATTCCCATAGAAAAATTCATAATTTTCATTAATAGAGAAAATTACATTTTGTAGATATTGAGCATGTGCATGAATTAAGGCATTGTCTGTCCAAAAAAAGGAAAAAAATAGTGACATAGATCTCCACTGAGGGAGCTGCGGATAAAAGGTAAAAAATGTGCCTATTCTTTTCTACCTTTCTTCTTTTCCACTTTCCTCCAACCTCTAGTGTTGGGAGTGGTTGTTACTATGGCTAATTGTTCCTCGTTGGTGTTTATGGGATGTTCTTTGTTTGAGTCTGAGCCTTCTGATCCATGTGGTTGTTTACTTCCACTTATGTCCATTTAGGTTTGTTGTCCCTGAGGGGGATTGTCGGGAACCTCCTTTGGTGTGTTGATTTTTCCTTTTTGAGTGTCCAAATCTGCTTTGCTTTCTGTTGGCTCTGCTCCTTCTACTTCTTCTTCTAAGGGTTCTGTGTACTGCCAACGTTTTGGTTTTCTCTGTTGCTTCTTATTCCATTTGGGTTCTTTTTTGGCCAGAGGACATGCGCTCTACAAGTGGCCTATTTGCAAACATCCATGAAACTGAAAAGTTGTGTTTCTATAGTCTAAAGGTTGAACCCACTGTGAGTTGTTGAAATTCAATGTGATGTTTTCTGGTAACCATTGACTGAGATCTGTTTCAGCACAGATCCTAGCAAAGGTGAAAATTCCCCTTTTAATTCTGTCGTCGTCTTTCTTTAGGAATTTTCCCAAGGATTTCCCAATAGCTATTAATACATTATGATGCCACAAATGTAATGGGAGGTTATGTAGTCTGACCCAAACTAGAATTTTTGATACCACGATAGTGTTGGCAGCAAAATCTGGGAACCATGGGGTTACGAAGACCCCAGCGATGCCCCAGAACCATGTTCCCATGTTGAGGATGTGTTCCCATTGTTGTGCTATATTGAATCTGACTATGGAAAACCCTTTGGGACGTAGATAGATTTCACAATTTGATGTCCATACAGTATGTATCCATTGGTGTAGTACATCAGAGTTTGGCCAAAAGCCATTAAATCTACATATAACTGCACTGTTTCAGAGATCTGAATATAAGCTATTTACCTCAGGCATTGATGAGACGGAGAGTACAAGATTTTCTTGTTTTTGTTCCACTATCTAAGGCCCTGGCAGCTCAACCATTGTTATTGATTTGCTGTGTGCTTTTGCCTTTCCTTCGACTGCATATTTGAAGGTTCTTGTGTTTCTTGTGCTGGTTCCAGAGCATCCTCCCTACATGATGGTCAAATCCCTTGTGATGCCACAATCCTGTAGGGTGCGATTGTCATGTAGGCTATGTCCGGAGTATATTAGATTTTGGCTTCTTGCTGGGTATCACATGGTAAGCTTGTATTTCTTGCTTTAAATCTTGGATTCTCATCCCTTTCCGGAGCATCCAGCAAAGATGGCTGCCTTCCAACATTTTGATGAAGATCACTATCGAATCTATCTTGATAGCATGCATCTCTTTGTCTTTTGTATGATGCGTGTGTGCGTATTCCGTGAGACCACCTAGGTGGGGCTCTACCCAATCTAGTGCTATGTCAGTGCAGTTCATTGCTCATTACGGTCCTGCTCATAGATTGATACCTTGACTGGTTCTCTTTGACTAAGAAGGGGGTCCACAGGGCACAGTGTTGTAAGAGCATCCAGGCGTATATCCCCAACCTTCTTCTATTGTGCCCAGTCCATCAGAAAGTGGGTGATTGTTGTAGATCCATCAATCCGATAACTTTCAGGGGTAGAACAGTGGCAGTTGTTCGGATCTGGCCAGTACTTGGGCCAATTTGTTGTTGGGCTGGCCATTTTTAGAGCCCCTTTCTAGATCTATAAGAAAAGACATATTTCAGAAGAGGATAGCCAATCCATGTCCCCTATGGGCCATGCATTCCCGCTAGTTTCTCCTTGAGTTTTAGATCTCCTTGGATTTGAGGGTTTCCATTGAGATCTAACCTTATCAGGGATCCTGCAGCTACCAAACTTCCTGATTGAGAGAAATTTTTCCATGTCGGAGCTCGTGTAGTCACATGGTGCTTCAAATATAGGGTATTATGTTGGATCCCCCTGTAAATAAACAGATCCAACGTCTTGGACTCGCTCCCCTCATAGTCCTAGCCCTTAATGACTTCATCAGTCTACGCTACGTCTACAAATATGGGATCATCCTCAGAGGTGGATAGGATGAAAGTGGCACTCGATCTAGACCCGCGCTTGACCCTCAACAAGGGCGTGGTGCTTCTACACAAGATACATCAGTGGGGAGGGGCATAACACACTCCAGATCTGATGGTGAGTCATGTTTCAGGAGAGGATATGGGCATCCAGGGCCCAACTTGTAGTTTTATTGTCAAGGCACTACGACCAATTACTGCAGTGGTTGTGCTTGCTATTTCCATTGCCTCCTGTTGAGAGCTAAGGTTTTAGACCTCCTCAAGGATTCTCTCTAATCTGGAGAGTTGTTCTGAAATCATTAATTTTATTTATATGGTAAAATGGATGGTACTATTATTTATATGTTATATATTTTAATGTCGTATTTACATTATGATTTTCTTTTATTTATTTTTTTCATAATTTTACTAATAAAAAAAATTGAATATAAAATATATATATATGTATTTCATTTTGTATATCTTTAATGTCTAATATCTAACACCTAAACATGTACCATATACTAAGTTGTATAACTCCGCCCGAAAATGTGTTTTATATGGTTTTGTTAGAGATATATTTAGTAGATTAGTATGTGCTTTATATGGTTTTTTTTATACTTAGATTATATTGTTTTCTTTTAATATCTAAATTAGACCACAAGTCGAATGTTGCATCTTTTTAAGTGTTATTTTATATGAACATAACCAATAAGGTATTTACACATACGGAACAATCTCACATATGGTATTTGTGACTTCTAATTGAAAACTATCTATAGGATACAATACCCACGTTTTCAACCATTACGAAAACTATCTATAGGATACCATATCCATGTTTTAACCCCTTTTTGAGTTTTGACCAATTATTTTAATCTCTTCGGCAAGCTAAACTTGTTGTGAATGTTGGGCATACATATATATCTCTTCATCTATATTTTTTTATCTAATCTCATTATGGTTGATGATGGTGTATTTATTTATTTTAATTAGGATTTGAGATACAGTATGTATTTTACTTGGCAAATTGGGGTTAATAAGATTGTGAGGCACTCTATGTCATATACACAAGAGTGAGGGTCCTTCTGAAATCCTAAATGACTTATGTTGTTTGAAGGAAATCCTCTTATTTTATAGAGTTTGGGTGGAAGATGGGCCTATTATATTAGCCTAAAGCTCAACTTAGTGGCACCCCACACATACAAGTTTCCTCTTTAAATACTCAGCTTTGTGTCACTAAATAAAATAGAACGAAGTCATTCATTAGCACACAAATTTTGTAGAAACAACTATAAAAATATGTAAATACTATTGCAAAAAATTTAAAGACACTTGTATAAACCATAAAGTAATAAAAATAAATTAACTATAAAGGAAAATAAAATTAAGTATTCACATAAAATAAAGAATCCCAAACTATACAATTGTTTGTGGAGTGACCTCGACCTCCTAAGGTTAAGCCAACTAATTAAAATTACAACAATGTAAGTGAATGACTTCATACACCGCCAATAAAAATAAAACTATAATATATATTTTAGAAGATCTCAAAAAATCTTATTATATTCCATCATGGTTTGGACTTATGCTCTCCCCGCCTCTTTTAGAATGTATATGACACAAATTGTTTACACAAACTTGCTTGAAACTAAACACTGAGTTGAGGAGAAAAGATTCTCAAGTGGTTACAACAATTTGATAAATATATATTGAGTATAGAATATCCTCAAATGGTTCCATCAAATATTTAAATATAGACCTACTTGAGGACAAAATATTCTCTAATAATTACAAAAAATAGAATAGTTCTAAGATTCTTGATAACTTCCCAAATATTTTGGGATGCTAGTACTTGTAAAATTTGAAATAAATAATATAACCTATAATAACATGCTCAAAGTATTTTTAAAAATAATTATTTATGGGGTTGGGCTCCCTAGAACCATAGTATATATATAGAGGATATTTAAAGACATAATAAAAGTAGACATGCAGACCTGAGAACATAAAATCTTACATTCAATAACTAAATTTATGAAAAAATATATTTCATTGTCTTCGCCATGTAGTTGTATTATTTTTTATCAATCTTTTTGTAAGACTTTGTTTATTATGAATATGAACCTTCTCCAATAGGCCTTCAACTGTTGCAACTATTATCCATATGCAAATGTAGAAATTAGATTATGGAACAAGATAGTACAAGTCTAATTTCACAATAGGCTACTACATGTCTAATTTCATAGCAAGCTGCTACAGGTCTAATTTCACAATGGGCTACTATAATTTTGAGTCCACAATAATTGTTTCAAACAAATGAGAAAATTTTGGTTGTGCAAATTATCCAACAAAATGACTTAAATGTATGGCAAGGGAGGTGCAACCATGATTTATGGCAAACATGTTTCACAACATGTGAATCAAAACCTTAGAGTAATTTGTCCTTAGATGTGTTGTGACTTCAAAATTAAATACATAATATAGTAATTATTTCTCATGTTAATAAGAAACCAAATGAAATAATAAGAAATTCGTTGAAAAATATCTTGAGCATAAATCCCACATAAGAGTATTAAAAGAGATATTACATGGTTATGGGCAATAGAAAAATGGATAAAATGAAGGAAAGGAAGGTGTCAAATGATCGTAATTTTATGACTCTTCATTTCCCCAAAACTCAATATGTTTCATTTCCTTATGCAACCCTCTACCTCTATTTCAACCAAGCTATGATGATAGCTACTCAATGAAGCTTCATTGTCAATACATATTTCTTAATTTGATGGCTCCACCTCTAAGCATTATTGAAGTCACGAAGTATTATTCAAAACTACATAAGTCTAGAATGTTTCCCTTTGTTGTCAATTAGGTTTCTTTATTGTCTTCAAACACTCCATGATTTATGTTATCTTTCTAGGCTCAATGAAATATTTATGATGATACAAGCTTCCATGGACCACCCTACAAGAGGGGATATGTAGCAACTTCATAGAACTGCAATATTAGAACAATTCCCTATATAATGTCACAACATGCTAAAAGAAGTTTGGAACATGGGTATTGTAATATTCGTAGTTGTGTATGTTAATGAAGATGTTGACAACATAATTGATTATCTTTTTAATACTTCATTGACATCATATGTAGTGCTATACACCTCTTATGAATTGAAATCTACAACACAACAAGTATCTTTGTAGCATGTACACAACATGAATGTAATTATTTTCAATCCTCATACCATATGTAATGTCGCCTCCAATGATCCTTAATTTTTTTTCTTCTTGGTTCATATGGGAAAGAATTTTCTTCTTTTCGATGATTTCCATAGGTTGTCCATGTTTGCTACCTTTTTTTTCTATTTTTGCTTCTTTTGTAGCAATAACAACCTCTTCTATTCATCCTACCATTGGTTCATGTGTCTAAAAAAAAATTCCTTCTATTTTTGTTTCGTGTGGACTAACAATAGACTTTCTTGATGTTGATTCTTGTATAAAAGCGTTAATTCTTAATGCAACAACACTAGTATATTTTCTTGTTCAACTTCTAATCCTTTTCATTTCTTAGATGATTAGGGATGTGTTTAGATGGACATGAACCATGTAAATAAGGTAGATGTAATTGTTTGGATGGATTTTTATTGAACAATGAAAAATTGTAGGGATGGTATAGGAAAGACAAGAGATGGTGTGGTCATGAATAGTAAAGGTGAAAGTGTTCCCCACAAAGCTAAAGATTTTTTTTGACCTCAGAAAAGATAAAAAATGGTAAGAAAGTACAAGAGAAAAAAAAAATATTATATGGTTTCTCAATACAAATATAAAGAATTCAATGAATTTATAAAAAAAAGTAAATAAGAAGCATACATGTACCTACCTATAAATTTTTTAGAATGTATATAATGTCCCATGGCATGCTCATCACAGGTTCTCATGGCATTGAGAAAACATCTTTGAAAATTTGTGCCAAGGACTATCAACAAAAATTCCTTCTAGTTTCGAGATATATTCATTCAAGCTTTGTGGAAATATTGTTTTTGCAACAACTTGTTCTATCTCAAGTTATTATGGGGAAGTAGTCATTTATTTCTAGAGAATTTTTGCAATTGATATTTTATTCTACTATTGGTTCTTTTGTGACAACAATAGATCCCTTTGAGGTTGATAGTTTTTTTTTCTTATGTGACTACAAATTTTTCTTTAGTAATCCCATTGTTGGTTCTTCCATGAAAACCACAAATATGATAGGTGTTGGTTCTTATGTGACAAAACCAATCTTTTTGAAAATATTTTAATTGGTTCTTCCTTGACAACTTCAAGGATTATTCATTATCGTTCTTCTGTGACAACACCAATGTTGTCCTTAGAAAGTTTCTATTTTTGTAGCTTTTGTAGCAATGGTGGAATGTGAAGTATTGTTAACGACAAAAACATAACGCAATATTTGAAGTACATTTTGTTATAAATAAGTTTTAATTCATGGAAAATTGATAGAAAAGGAAGAAATGGTAGCAAGAAAATTGATTAAGAAAAAAATAATTTGGATCCATTTTCATTATTTCAAATAATCTCAAGTGCACTTAGAAACTTCTTATATGGATAGAGCTATGAAATAGATTTCTAATGGTATATTTAAGTCTAAAAAGGGCTTCCTATATCAAAAGGTATTGCAGGTGAAAGTTCAAAACTTAAAATGGTAAAAATAGTCAAACTCTTCATGGTTCCAAGTTTGCAAGGTTTCGAGTTAAGCCTAGATAAACCCCAACCCCTAACCTAGTCAGGCCTTGCTACACCTTGACCCTTGACCTACTCAGGCCTTTGGTATGTCAAGACTTCAACCTAGTTAGAGCTCAAGAGAATGTGTATCTGGCCATGTGTGGCCCACTTGGGGCTTTAGCCTAGTCAAAAGTAAGAAGCAAGAGGAGGCATGAAAAATGAAATTTATTTGACCGAAACCCCTAACATGTTCCAGTTCGTTTAATTTTATAAATAAATTCAATCAAAAACCAAGACACAAGACCCCTCTTTAAACGTACAAGTTTAGATCATGGACCTGTCTAACGATGACACATGGAACATTTTGATTGGCTCATGAAGGTGATGTGGAAGCATAGTTCGAGCCATGGTAGTGCATGATATAAGCATTAACAAATAAAGTCAAAGGTTTGGGATGAAATAAGCATGATGTAAAAACAAGTGATGTTGGAGTACAAATCGAGGAGATGTGGCATGTGATTTTGTATTTTCGGGTGGCTACATGGGCAGAATCTAGTTGAAACATAACACCACTCAGGACCCGCCATGTGGCATGGACGACACATGGATGATGTGTAAGAACCTTGAAATTTGGACCAACAAGTGTGTTTGGCGACGTTTTCCAATATATTTTTAGGTAATGAACTTAAGAAAAGTGGGTTTTTAAATTTTGACTATAAAAAGACCTTTTGGACTCACCCAGGTGCTGAGAAGAGGGCTCTTGGAGAAAATGTGGGTAAACAAATCTGATCAAATACATTGAAGAATTCATCACACACGATCTCTAGGTAATTATTATCCCTAAACTTAACAATTTGATCAGATATTTTATGATTGAAATCAATTTTATGGAGGGATTTTATGTTTCCAAAAAATGTTCGGCATGTACGCGGGTCGATAATTTGAAAGTTTCCTATAGAAGCCCTATACACAAGTTTTCTAAGGGAAATCCATGTGTCTACATGTCCGTCTCTTACAAAATTCCTGTACGGGTAAAGTATGATTGAAAAACTTAATTTCTAACAAATGAAATCCCTCTGTTTTGTAGGATGTTGATCATTTGGAGAGAGAGACAGAGTAGTGATGTTGATGTATGTTTCAACTCCGTATAGAAACTACTTGCATACAAATTCTTAAAGATAGAAAATAAACAATGCAAGAGTGTAACACATAAAACACATATACATAGAGATTTCCCCTAGATCCCAAAACCAAGACTACCAACTTGATTTTTTCATTATGTTCCTTTCAATGTTATAGTACATATTTATACATGCCGAAGCATCCAATACCATGGACCGAAAACATCACGTCCAATACCATGGACCGAAAACCGTCGCGTCCGAAAAACATGTGCGAAAATCATGCGCAAAACCATAGGTGGGTCCGCCCAACCTAACATAGGGTCCAAAACTAAAATTTTCTGGGGCCCTGCCTCAGACCCCATAAAGTGGGGTTACAGTTACACCAAAAACCCCCTTGTGACCCCCCCTCTAACCCCCAGTTAACAATGTGGGCTAGTCATGGAAAGAATATAACACAACCCAACATTCTCCCACTTGTTGTTTTCTTTCCACAGGGGGGCACAAGAGAGCTTAGTCATTTTTCTAGCCCTAAAACGCCGATTGTCTCTCTACACCAAGAGAACTTCTCAGGGCTCACATATTTTGTCAATGCATCTCCTACTGCAAAACTCTCCACCATTATCTATCCTCAACACCTTTATCTTCGTCTCTTTCTGGTTTTCCACCAGAGCCATAAATTCTTTAAACCTGTCAAAGACTTCAGATTTCTTCTTAAGGAAATATATCCATGTATTCCTTGAGAAGTCATATATAAATGATACATATTACATAGACTTACTCAGTGATGGAACCTTCACAGGTCCAAACACATCACTGTGCACAAGTTCTAATATATGTTTTTCCCTCTTACCACTAGAGGGGAAACTCACCCGATTCTACTTCCCATATACACAATTTTAACGGAAATCAAAATCCAGAGAGATATTACTCATACCTTCTACCATACCTTACCATGAAGTATTCGAAGTCCATTCTCTCAAATATGTCGAACCCTTTGATGCCACAGCATGGTCTTCTCTCGAGAGACGACTAGATTTTCTTCTCCACTTTCAGGAACCACATAACTGTTGCAACCATCAATAACAGTGCTACCTTGTAGCTTGTACAAAGTTCCAATCCAAACTCCCCGCATCAATACCAATGCTCCCCAAACCGTTTTGCAGGTATCCTTCTCGAACACTATTTCTACACCTGCATCATCTAGCTTGCTTACAAAAATTAGATTTCTGGCTAATGCAAGAATATCTTGGCTGCTCAGAAGGTTTTAACCCTTCCACCTTCCAGCTTCAACTTTACTTTTCTGTGACCAACGATTCTAGCCTTCCTCTCATCTCCCAAGAATATATTACCACCACCATATTTCTCATACTCGCAGAACCACTCTTTATGGGGAGTGAAGTGAAAGGATGCACCTGAGTCAATCATCCATGCCTCGTGATCTACATGTGTACTTGAAGAAGCTAGGTACACATCACCACCTTCATTTGATGTGGTTTTCACCTTTGCAAAAGGAACATAATCAGATCCCTTTCCTTTATCAGGTGCTTTAGATTTACAGTCCTGTTTATAGTGCACTTCCTTTCCACATTTCTAGCACACCACCTTTACAGGTTTTCCTGGAGACTTAGATCTCCCTGTAGATTTAGATCTCCCACTCAATGACTTATTTTTGTTTCTGTTCTGGGACCATCTCGTAAAGACAAGGCATCACCATTATGGCTCTCCATATTTTTCCGTCTCATCTCCTCCATCAACAAGGATGAGACTATTTCATGAAATTGCAAGGTAGTTGCATTGCTACTTATTGCAATAACCAGACTATCCCACGAATCTAGTAGAGAACACAACAAAATGATGCAATTGTCTTCATCTAAAATTTTATTATCAATAGATGCTAATTGACTTACCACAGTATTAAATGTGTTTAGATGCTCTGTCACCGAGTCTCCCTCTCTTATCCTTAGGTTATACGACTTTTTCCACTGGAACAATTTATTCACCAGAGACTTAGATTGGTACAAACTCCCTAACTTGTCCCACAAATCCTTCGTCGTAGCTTCCCTTGATACATTTACCAATACTAAATCTAAGACACACAATTGTATTGTGTTGTTTGCCTTCCGATTCAAATTCTTCCATTCTTCATCGGACACTTCTCTTGGTTTAGTACCCAGATCTACTACAATCCACTAATCTTTATCCACCAATAGATCCTCCATCTTGAGTTTCCACAACTCAAAACTTTAATCATTAAATTTCTCGATCTCTATCTTTCCACTGCTCGACATCTTCTTTCACCACTACAATCGATCTCGCAACTCTCCCACTGAACACAATATACCACAGGCCTGAGCGAAACCCCTCAGCAACAAAGGCATCCCCTTGAAACTGAAACTGCTCTGATACGAAAGGTAGGTTTTAACCCCGTACAGAAATTACCTGCATATGAATTCTTAAAGACAGAAAATAAACAATGCGAGAGCATAACACATAAAACATATATGCACAGAGATTTCCCTTGAATCCCAAAACTGGGACTACCAATTTGATTTTTTCATTATGTTCCCTTCAATGTTATAATTCATATTTATACATGCTGAAGCATCCCATACCATGGACTGAAAACCATCTCATCCAAAAAACATGTGCGAAAATCATGCACAAAACCATAGGTGGTCCGCCCAACCTAAGATAGGGTCCAAAACCAAAATTTTCTTGGGCGCTGCCCTGAGCCCCATAATGTGGGGTTACAGGTACACCTCAAACCCCCTGTGACCCCCCCCTCGCCCCTAAGCCTCGGTTAACTACGTGGGCTAGTCGTGGAAAGAATATAACATAACCCAACAGTTATTAGTGAATTTCTAAATGATCAAGAAGAATTGGATGAATTAAAAGATTGTGGATCTCTCAAATTCTTCATGATGCCCAACATAAGAACCAAAACTAAGTTGTTGTAAATTTTAATTCATTGTTGGGACCTACAGTAGGAGCTATTCATCATAGATCATACACCTTTATAGATCGAAGTAGAGTATATCTACTTCATAACAATACTTTACAAAAGGGGAGAAGTAGTTGACCTGAAAGGGAAGGCTGGCGGAGGCCTTAATATTGCTGGTTATATTGTCATATATTGTTCACCAAATACTAACAAGGTCATATCAAATGTTCCAATAAAAGGAATCAAAAGCCTTCCAATTAAGACCTTTGTTTTTACCATCTCCATAATAGCAGGTTTAGCCTCATTACATCAGGCTTCATGACTCGCTATGTTCTTGCTAGTAAAATGCCTAAGACCCATAATCTATGATTGTTGTACAACACTCTTTACCAATATGAAGAAATAATTGACATAAGTGAGAAAGGGAGTAACAAAGAACTTTGACTATGATATCATCATTTGCCCATTTTTAAAAGAGGATCTCGACAATACGACCTAGAGTAGCTACTGCCACCAGAAGTCTTAGAGAACCTAGTATGGCCAGATGGTTAAATCTGATCAGGAAACTTGGCAAAGGTGAAGTTACATAAGAAACCTTTGATGATGACTTCTTCCACTAGTGGGGTCAACGATTGATGAACATAGAGGATTACCCCTATGAAGGTTTAGGCGTTTGAGGGGACGTGAAGCTAGTACCTCCAGAAGGAGACACATGGACCAATGAGACCCCAGAGTCTATAGAGCCATAGTTGTCGTGAGAGATACATGGAGAGAGCATCCATTGCGTCTGAGAGGGTTCTTCATTTTATTTAGAGGATCTTGGAGAGTTTGAATATCCTTGTTATAATTGAAGCAATATAGGATGTCCCTGAAGCTATACAGAGATGATTGGATAGAGTACCATGAGAGTGTGCGAATCTTTCAACAAGTGGAAAATGCGATTGTCTTCTTCCGAGATGCTCATCTAGGGTAGGGCCTGCAGCTTTATATTTACCTAACCCAGCTTTTTGATATATGAAAATGATCGAGATTAAGCTCTAATTTTGTAGGCCATTTTTCCATAGTTTGTAATATTTTTACATACTACATACATCCATATAAAAATATTTTGTGATGATTCGATCATATATACAAATGATTTTGGGATATTTTAATTTAATGTAATGAATGATTAATATGCCAATCTAATGCTTGGTTAGTTATAGAATCAACAAATGCATTATATGATCATGGTATATGAATGAAAGTAATAAAAGTGAACGGTGTTTGCAATAATCTCACACTCAGAAATTTGGCAATGTAATAAAGGATCCCTCACATGATAAATTTTATTTAATTGAGACATAACCAATTTTGAATCGAAATAAGCCAGTAACAATTCAATACCATAAGATATTTCTTCAGATAGTAAATTGTTAATGACACTATACTCCACCATATTGTTAGAAATAGGACCAATACATATGGTTCTTGATACCAACAACTCACTAGATTGATAATATATTGCCCAAGCAATGAAAGATAAATTCTAAGAATGTCTACTAGCACCATGTGTGAATCATAGATACACGAAATCACCCATCGGAATGTGCAGCGGAAGATCAAAAAATATCATCATCACCATGACACCCATAGATAGAAACAAAAGACTATGTACAATATTTAGAAAACAAAACAAATGTTAGGAAAGAGCCTAGGTATACTACTTCTTGAGATAGAGCCCATTTCTGGGCTCCAACAACAGATTTCCTTCAAAGTCAACCACTTCATACACACCCTTCTTCAAGATCCTTTTAATAATAAAAGGATTTTACCACATATGTTACAATTTTCCTGGCCCCAATATGTTTTCATCTTGTTCATAGACCAAAATAGGGTCACCTTCATAGAGAACCCTAGGTCATACAATCTTCTCATACTGGGATTTTATGCTTTTCCTATGATGTTCCCAATGTTGTTCATTGAGATGTTCCAAATGAATGAGGCGTTCTTTAAGTTTCGAGGTGTCTTGAAGAATATCGATTGGAAATTTGAGAGCAAGAAGATCAACATTGCAATGAAAGAAGTTTTGATGTAGGTGATTGGGTATTCCTACGGCTACAACCATATAAACAAAATGTCCCTCAAGCAAGCTAAGAAGGATAATAAATTATCAGCAAAGTATTATGGTTCGTACAAGGTGTAGCAAAATATAGGTGTTATGGCATACAAATTGGAGATTCCTGCAACTTCCTGAGTGCACCCAGCTTTCCATGTTTCATGCTTAAAGAAGGTTATAGGTGACATGCTTCCAGTTCGAAAAATATTGCCAGAACTTAATGAGGAAGGAAAAATCATCTCGGAACCTGAAGCAGTCAAAGAAAGAAGAACCTGACAACTATGAAATTGATAAATTTCATAGTATCTCGTCAAGTGGAAGAACTTACCCATTGAAGATTCCACATAGGAGGATGAGAATTTTATACACAAGCATCCAAAACTATTCAAGCGTTGAAGACAACACTTTTTTGTAGGATATGGGCAAGTTAGGTCCCTATAATACTAGTGATTCCCCTATTACTATTGTCATTGTATCCCTTATTGTTATTGTTGTGACCTTATTGTCCCTATATTGTTAGTATTGTGCCCCATATAATACCTCTATTGTTATTTTTGTGCCTTTATATTATTATTGTTAGGTCGGCCTGGTTATATTGTGACCACTTAGACTCCTATATATAGAAAGGAGGTATTTTCATTTGAATCGTCAAAGAATTATTCATTTTTGTAATGTAAAGGAGGTTTCCCCCTTGAAGAGGCTGAATTTTATGGTGTTGATCTATCTTTTCTATCTTTCTGTGAGCTGGTTTCATAACACCAAGGATATGAAAAATAATGAGTTCTAAAAGGAAATTGTCAAGGATATATTATAGAAGATGAAATGGCATTGGCATGAACAAGAAGATATGTAAGATCAGAAGTACCCATCAAATCCGAATAGATTCCAACTCCTAAATTCTCAATAGGTTGCTTGGCATTCTTCAGCAACAATACAGTACAGTCAACAAATGCATTAATGGGTTCATTGGGAGAATAACCTACATAGTTAATCATAACAATTATCCCTTCATAAGGAAAACATATTATGTGGAATAATAATGAGACAATGGAATCCATTAAGTAAACCCAATTGTGACTCAATAAGATATTATAATTGAGATTAACATTGACTATCTTGAATTCTATGTTAACAACCTTGCCTCCTACACAAATAGGGAAGGCAGGAGAGTCCCATGAGGCCTATGAGAATGAACATCAGATGTAGTTAAGAGAGTAGGAGAGGGAACAACTTCAGGGGACCTGATAATTTTCCAACATGATATAGACATGATGCACATGGAAGCCCCTTCATCAACTACAATTTGAAATATGGTCTTCTTCTGATATGTAGATTGAATATGAAAATCCATATGATGAGGGAGTATCGTTTTAACATTTGAAATATAAAATGTAATCACCAAAGAGTTTTTTGGGTCAATATCTCTGATAGAAGTGAGTAAACTACACATTTGCGCATGACACAATTAAATCACATATAATGTCAAAATACCATAAGGGATATGAGCTAAATCTCCAACAATGGAATATTTCGGAGTAGCCCTAGCATTGGGATTATAAGTCAAACATTTTTAACAACCTTTCGACATCCAAGATATAGTCCCAACTGTGGGCCTCTCTATATGGAGAGGTTTTGGGGTATCATAAGTAGCTTTAGCCTTAGAAGGTTTTGGCTCTCCATAATCATGAGCTCTAGTTGAAATATCAACATGAGACTTAACCTTACTATATATATATATATATATATATATATGATGTAGATTCACCATCCTAGTTTCCCCCTGTTGGGGTCTTAGTAGTAGAATTTGTACCAATAGTTAATCTTATCCCTTAGGGAAAAGGATTAGTAAGCACAACCTATGAACTAGAAGAACTTTGCAGAGTTAAAAAGCACTGACACTCTTGAATCTTTGCAAAAGGATGCGTCAGATGATCCCCACTACAGAAATTGCATGGTTATTTAACCTTCTTTCTCAATTCCTTATTGCCCTTAGTGGTTTGATTATTGGGTTTATTCTCATTTCCCTTCCCTCCCATATATTTCTTCTTAGCATGTCCTTTCTTCTTCCCTTAGAATGTTTGAAATTTCTTTCGTTTTTGAATATTGAACAACATTAACCACTAAAGTTTGATAAGGAGTAGACACTAACGGTGTAGTCTATGTTGAAGATCCATATTTTAATGACAATTGTTGTAATTGATTCAACAAACTAGTTGTATTACTATCAATTGATCCTACAAATGCATTAGCATGCGGGCCTGGTTTCATTTTGGTGAGATTGATCTTCGATCTAGGAGCATGAATTGTTTCTTATAGAGGAATATAGACTTGTAATAAATAAGTTCTAACCGATGGGATCTAAAGATAGCATGCTCTTTAGTGAACACTCTAGAAAGTGACACATCCTTAGATATCTTCGGCTGTAGTGATTTTAAAAACCATAGAAGGAACTCATTATGGATATAAACCTTGATTAATCTCTTCCTTTTGCGACTCTCTTGAATGTGGTTACAAATATGATTAGCTTTTTCCTACTCAAAATTAGTTAGAAGTTTAGTTCGAACACCATAACAGATAGGCAATTGAAAATGATTGAGAAACATTGTAGCTACTTCACCAAACATCGAAAAATTAGCCCCCCTTAACTCAATATATCATTTTTTTTATTTCCAGTTACATTATGTTAAAAAATTCTCAACCTAATTTAACCATGAATCAAGGAGTTTGATGAGCAAGATAGGTGGAAAGTGGTTACATGGTCTACTGGGTCCTCACCAGACTTCCTTTCAAATTTTGGAATGTTAGATGGAATTTTAATGGGGATCAAAGGCCAAGATAGATTATAACAGATCATATTGCTAGTTAATTTTGAAATATATGTAAAATTAATAATTTCTTGGTATGGTAAGTGTGAAGGAACAACAAAATTGCAAGCTCCAAGAGTAGATTTCCCAACATTAGAGAAAGATTATCCTAGATTTTGAGAGGCACTAGGATGCCACAAATTACTTGAAAAAGCATATAAACCATAAGTAAAACCTTTTAGTCCAGGGGTATATAGAGGATTTCCACCCCCTATTACAAGATTACGAGTCGTAGGATAAATTCCCACGAGGAAAACTTTATGTGAAGGGGAGAGCCCCTAGTAAGGATTTTAAACACTAGCCAATGGAGGAAAACCTATGAAGTACCAATAGTAGGGCAGGACATACACTCTTGCTGACAAAATAAATTGGAGAGATTCCCAGACCTAAAACCAATCATATAAAGATTTTCCCATGATTGGCTCCTTTGAAAATGATTAATATTTTAAGCTTGACAAGAGAAGGACATTTATCCTAAATTCAATGATGGATTCAAATAAGGAACATGTCCACTTCCAAAAGTGAAACCTTACAAAGATGTTGAAACACTATCCATTGAAGTCATAGATGTGGAAGCAATAGAAGGGGAGGTTGAGGGAACTTAGGGAATCCCACTTGGTGACATCCCAAAAGGATAAGCACCAGTGAAAGGAGTGGAAGGCTGGGAAACTCCACCCAGGCCTAGAATAGATTTAACTCAGGGACCAACCTTTTCATTCTATCCTTCCCTTTAGTGAGGTTTGAGTAGTTCTATCTTCTTGCTATGCCCCTATGGTCGTTCAGTGAGGCATGGAGGAAGGCATTTGGAGCTGACAGTATATTTGAAGAGGATCTTAAATTTAATGAGAATTTGAATTCAGTAGCCTTCATTCATTGTTATGATAAAGTGGTCCATCCTATATGGTACAATGATTATGGCATTTTTCAAGACAAGGAGTTCTTCCAGAAGTTTTTTTCACTATTTGTCTGCGGGTGTGAAGAAGTTATAGATAACGTTTTCCTTGAATTGTCTTGCCAAGTTTGGTAAAGTGGATGGGGATACTATAACAATCTTTCCTCGTGGGAACAGTAGAGTTATTCACTCCCACCGAACAAAAGTAAGTTTAGACTAGTTTCTCGAGTTCAGGCTATTCTATTAGGGTCAAAAGAGTTCATTCTAACTAGTTTAGGTGGACGATTCACTCAAAAACGTTCATGGAAAAAGAGTATATAGGATATAAAATAATTTGAAGTTCACCCTACTCTATACTACTTTTAAGGGAGTGGTCTTATTCTTCTAGAAGAGGAAGGTTTATGACCCAGATAAAATTGCAGTGGTTTTTTGTGGGTGTGAAGATGTTATAGATGGTGTTTTCCTTTATTTTTCTTGCTAGGTCTAGAATTTTCTAGTCCACAAAATCATCGTGGTCCAAATTCTAGAGAAGGGCACAACCTAGTTCAATTATGTGCATGTTTCTCGTGAATTACAGTCAAAAGATTCGTCAGTAATTGAGATTCAGTGAATGAAATAGAGTAGCAGTGGTGTAGTTCTTATGATTTGAGCAGATGCAACAGAGTAGGGGTGGAGTAATTCTTCTTATTTGAGCGGATGCAACAAACGTTTTGGGCTTGGGCTTAGTAGAAAAGGATGCATCGTAGCAGATGAAAATTCAAATGGAGTTGGCACAATGGGTTGGTGAAGTTAATGTTAGGAGCTGGCGTCCGAGGTGACAGAGACAGAGGTAACGGAGGATCGTTCTCGCGAGGTGACAAAGATGGAGGTGATATTGAATAGGAGGCGTGGATGGCCATAATAATGAAATTTTTGGATGACCAGCATCTCCAAAAAGTCGCATTAGAGAGTACTCCAAAAAAAGATATATTCGCCATGAATATCATCGTTTATTTATTTTTTTACTTTTATATCATTACTTTTATTTTATAATTTTTAATTTTCCTTTCACTTTTTAATTTTAATTTTATTTTTATCTCATTAAAATGTTTATAATATATTAATCCTTTTATTTAGTTTAAGTTTTATTCAATAGATATTACATTATATTACATGACACTAATTTACAACATATCTACTATGTAGAATCATCTTAATTTTGGATCTACAAAGCTCCTAGAGGGATCAAACCTCTTTTCACTCTAGGATACCTTTGCTTCTTAAGAGGTTTGATCCTCTCAAGCCTTTGTAGATCAA
The DNA here is from genome assembly GCA_000404065.3 of Pinus taeda. Classification (NCBI taxonomy): domain Eukaryota; kingdom Viridiplantae; phylum Streptophyta; class Pinopsida; order Pinales; family Pinaceae; genus Pinus; species Pinus taeda. The sequence goes on from APFE030624234.1 coordinate 36,839, forward strand.
GAGTTAAGATGAATCTAGGCCACTTTAATTTCACTATTTAAATATGCTATATTACACATGAATACCATGGATCAATACCATGGTTCTCATAACATGGGTCAATACCATGTAGATATTTTTATCTTAACTTTAATTTTTATTATTTTCTTTTTAATTTTGATTTAGAAAAAATGGTTCCACTAAGGATTATTTTTATTCTTAAGGTTAAACATAACATTTCATTGCATTGCAACATCTCTACCATAGTAACATGGAAGCCCAATAAATTTATATTAATATATCAGCCATTTATATTTATTATATTTATTTATTTCTATTTCAAATTGATACTATTCATTTGGTTATTGGCCTGATTATTATTTTGAAATTTTAGTTAAGGTTAATTTTTTTTTTAACATTTTAGGACCCTCTCATTTTCGAGTTTTTATATGTTTGCTGTTCACCCCATTTCTGGGGAGGTGTTGAAGCCCCGAAAATCGGGTCGAAAACAAGGGGGATACCCATCCGGTCCGGACCTTGGTTGGCAGCTCCTTATCCGTTTGGTATAGCGGGTCCGACTAGGGTTAACGGGACCAGTTTCCCGATCTTGGGTGTGTGTGTGTGTGTAGGGTTGAACTATGCTGATCTAAGAGTATTTTAAAGCTAATCTAATTCAGATTCTTTAACTTTACTCTATGCTATTGTAATCTAGTGAGAAACAACACATCAAATCTATTCTAACCCGGGATTGTATATGTTCCATTATGCGATCTAAAAAGATTTCGAATAATAACTGGTAATAAAGATCATTAAGCCATTATAAGAATAGAAATCCTTTAAAGATAAACCACTTTGCATAAGAAGTTAGGAAAAACAGTTGTGAACAACATATCGCATAATAAGTCATTCATATGTCAAACATAAACTATATGACTCCACCATACAAAAGTGCCAAATGATAACCCATACATTCATGCAGTAACATATAAACAACTGAAACTGTAAATCACTTAAAGAATATAAGCAGAGATTGCCAAGAGATAAAAGTACCATTTATGACTAGTTCTACCCATAAGCTTCAAGCAAAAACGATCTATCTCTACTTGTTCTAAAATCTACCAAGAGTACAGAAGTGCAACATCAGTAGCAGATATCAAAATGCAAGTAAAAATAAATCTCGATCCATCCATTCATGAAAACCTCCTCTTAGGGTGCAGAAGTGCATGTTCTGAGGATAAGTTTTTGACAAATCTCTGGAACCTTCTCTAAATGCATGAGAAGGGTTAAAATACTACTTCGTAATGCTAATAATAGTGTTTTTACAAAATTTTAGGATACGTCTCTCAAATGACCGTCCTTTTTTTAATCTAAACAAAAAGAAACAACAAGCTACTAAAAATAAGCTACTTCTAAATTTGGTCCTTAAAACTGCAAGTGTTCATCATCGATTTGAGAAGAGTCGGTTGGCCGACTTCTGCGCTGAGCTGGGCTGCGAAAACGGAATCTATGAGAGCGGGCACTACTTTCTCGACTGATTTTATGATGCATCTCATAGTCATCCATTGACTGTGTGGCTTGATTAAGTATGCCCAATAGAACTCCCAATTCAACCTGTTCAATGCCTGGATCGCTTTTCCCTTTTCCTACGCCTTCTCTTTCCATTCTGACTCTATTCGTCACTTGTTTGGTAGTTACCCCGGGTGGTTTCTATGATTAAGTTGGCTCTGTGCAAATTTTCATTTACACAGTCTATAAGAACGCTCGCCTGTGTAGCTGCTGCCTCTGCCGCCTGTTCTGCTTGCCTGATTTGATCGTCCCATTTGTTAAAGAGCAATTCTTTATGGCTTTCGTTTATTCTGGGTGCATTTGCTCTCTTCCCTTCCTCTCCATCCTGCCAAGCTAGATACTCTGTCACTCATCTGTCAACCTTGTTGTAGTCACTTCGCAAGTCTGTCACTTGATTGGTGAGTTTGTCTCTCAGCTCGCAATAGTGACTCCACTGCGATATTTTACATCCCAACTCTTCCTGTTGCTGCAGAAGTTACTCATTTAAGCTAGTAGACTCTGAAATGAATTCGGCAAGCTTGGGTTCATCCTTGTGTATTTCTTGTAAAGCTTGCAACTGCTTTCCTTTTTCGTCCAGGCTTTTCTGATAGCTTATCTGCATTTGCTGAAAGTCTTCTTGTAGTTTCTCGAGTTGTTTGGACGCTTCATTACTCACATTGGCTTGTTGTAGCTGTTGTTGTAGTAGTTGTATTTGGTTTTCTTGCTCCCTCAAAAGTTGTTGAACTTCTGACGCTTTGTCGATAGTCGCAGAAGCGTATGCTCCTGCGATTTGAGACAACTTCGTGAGATTTTCTGTCGGGTTGTTGTTAGGGTCTTTCCATAAGACATCTAAATGTTCAACGTCCTGTGACAGTGTATTCTCCAACTTTCTCTTCTTTCTTTGTCTCCTCACCACTGCTTTATGTTGAGGACTATAGAATACATCCAGTGGGGGAATTTCCTCTACACTAAGTAGAAGCTCAAAAGGCGGAGCGATATGACTGTGCTCCGTTTCTAAGACACTTCCGACCATGGTTGAAACCATTCCTTCTGCTACCTGTGCATCACTCACAGGTGTTCTTGGGACTTGCCCTTCAAGGCTAATTAGCTCGTTGAGGTTTTCCCACTCTTTATCGAGCTCTGTCGTGACGAGTGGCGATTTAATAATGGGAGGAGGAACATCTCTTGGTGCGGAGGCGATAACTTGTAGTTGCGACATTGCACTTGACTGAGCAGTGTCCTTGGCTGTTTCTTCGCCTTTTCCTTGGTCGCTTGCAAACTTTTTAGAACGTTCAGGTGTTCCTTGGGGAGCGTCAGATTTGGATTTGGAAGTACTGGAGTTTCCGCTGAGGCTGACACTGGGAGTAGGCTCTCTAGCGAGCAGGCGCAGCTTTTCTAGGGGAACACTGGCTAACCTTCTTTCTCTGAATAACAAAAATCTTTCGAGGTCATCTGGGGATAACCTCAACTTAGCTTCTCGCAAAACTTCCTAGAATGAACTTTTATTTTGAAACAAGTCATCAGATAAATCTTTCTTTCCGGCGAACACTTTTATTCTCACACTTATAGTGAAATCATGGGCAACATTATTTAGGTCAAAAGGTCGAGAGGGGAATTTAAATAATTGTAGGGATGTCACATTCCCTACTTCGGAAAAAGCATGTCCTACATCGAACAATGAGAAGGCCCCACAAGCTACAGGAAACTGAGGCCATATGGCCTTCTTCTTGTCTTTTAGCTCTTTGGTTAGGCAGCCTTCTGAGCAAGTCTGATAGGAAATTTCCCTAGCTAAAAGCTTGTCGGGGACATACAAAGGTAGGACATGTGGAGGTACAGTGCTCCCAAACACTCTAATATAAGTGAACCATTCTTCCCCAAACCATCTGGTGACGGGGATGATCTCTATTTGCGCTTCAGGTGAGCACCTCGGGGGTTCTTCACCATACATCATCCTATATAGAGGTAAGATGAGCCCGTGGCAAATCTAATAGAAGTGAGGGGCAAACTGTGAATCCCATAATACTTTGTGATAAACATGAATGGGTGATGGGTCCTGGGTAGTCCATTTCCAACCCATAGTTGGAAATTTAGATACATATAAAATAGAATCCATAATGTAAGCAGACAGATAAAAAGGAGGATAGACCCTTTATGACAAGGATCTCTTAGACCGGTAATTTATGACAACAGTGTATAAATTATCAGAAAATATTTTGGCCCAATCCACGAGATCGGCATTTGTGACAGCGTCTATGAGTGGTAGCCATTCAGATGAAAATTTATTTATGTCTGGCATCCCAAACAGCCTGCACAACATGGCCGCAGCAAAACAATATGGAGAGGTGAGAGAACCAGTGATGTACATACCATTTTTGTCCCTTTATAGTGGCTCCTCTCTTCTGGTCCATTCTTTAGTGGTTTCTGCCAGGTTTGGGTTCTCTGCTGCAAATTGTTTGACAAATTGTGTGTTGTAGGTCGTCTGAGGCTCAGGAAGATGATACATAAGCTTTAAGTCTTGCATGGAAAATGCTCCTATGAGCCCATGCCCTGGAGCCTTGAATTGTTTGCCTTGTAACTCTGCATTGTCAAGTATCCATCTGATCATATCTGTATACGGAAAAATCTTGGGTCTAGCTGCTATTCGGTGAAGAACTGAACATGCC
>APFE030624235.1:0-17037 GCA_000404065.3 Pinus taeda
GGGGGAGAACTACATTCACTACATTTCTTCACTAACTACATATTCACTACCATGATTCCATTTCTTCACCACTATCACTCCATTTTTTTTCTCATTTACCATTCACCAACATTTATTTTCCAATGATACTTTGTTGCACTTTGCTTCATACACAATATTGGCATGCTTCATTAATATTACAAAAGAGCTTTCTTATGCACATTATGATTTCCAGTGAGTGTTTACATTATCATTGAAGAAAAGAGAATAGAAAACGAAATGAATGTTGTTAACACAAGAACCAACATTCTTTGTATTCATGGTTGTCACACAAGAACCAACCATAAGAAAATGTAAGTTGTTACTAATGTCTTTCAAATATCCTGGAAACATTCATTATTAAAGACATCATCATGTAAAGCCAAAGTTCAAGATGCCAAATGTTCTTAAAGAGACCCATGCATGGTTGCATGAGGACATGCAACAAGTTTAGTTGGGGAGGATGTTGGGACTCATAAATGTCATATTTTCATCCACCTTTTTCTTCACTATTCCTTACATTTCATCATCCCATTAACCTTTTATCATATCATTTTCATAAATACATTTGGGTTTCACTTTCTTATTTTCCATTTTATTCATTTTTGTATTACAAGTGAATTTATGATTAAATATTAGAAAATATACATATTTTTATATATATCTCAAGAATATGTGAGTTTTGTGATGTGTAGGAAATATGTGAAGAATTAATTCCAAGAGACTTATCCATATCTCCTCCACCATATTAAGGAGATAACTATGCAAGCCTATTCCTAAGGAGAAAATCATGGAGGATTTGGTTGGCATATCTTATCCATATCTCTTCCACCATATTAAGGAGATAATTATGCAAGGAGAAAATCATAGAAGATTTGGTTGGCATATCTTATCCAAGATATGTGAGAGATTTGTGGAGGATTCAAAGGGATCATATTTTGTAATAATGGGAAAGTAGTTGAAAATGCTTGAGAGATTTGTGGAGGATTCAAAGGGATCACATTTTGTAATAATGGGAAAGTAGTTAAAAATGCTTGAGAGATTTGTGGGATCATATCTTGTAATAATGGGAAATTAGTTGAGAGTGCTTGAGAGAATATTGGATATGTAATTATGAGAAGGTTATCTTCCTCATGTATATAAGAGAGTGCTCTCTCTTCATTTTAATAAGGAGGAATGAATAATGAATAATGGAAAGAATTCTTAGTTTTTCATCTTTTATTGTTATGCTTTCATGATTTGTAATTTAATTCTTGTAATATAATTTGAGATAGTTTTATTGTTGTGAGCTCACATATGTTGTTTGTCATTCAATTCTTCACATGTTGTATTGCTTTTCCTTTATGCAATTTCCTGCTTTCATAGTTAATGTTTCAATGCCTTCCTAGATTAGTTTGATTTCAGTAATTTAGATTAAACTAGTTCCACTTCAGTCCTGCATATATAGTGCATGTGTCTCGTAAGTCTACGAACCTTGGATTGACAAATTAAATAGTTGGGCAAGTACTACAATAGAATTAAACGAACATAGTTTCACCCAACACCATCCTGGGAAGAATATTAAGATATTAAGATCTAATAATGGCGATAAGTATACCTCCAATGAGCGTCAATATTTTTGCAAGGAGGTCATATAAAGAAGGAACTCTTAGTGCCTTACAACCCTCAGTAGAATGGGATTGTCGAAAGGAAGAACAGGACCATAGTGGGAGCATTGAAGGCAATGATATATGATCAAGACTTACCTACATTTTTGTTGGCATAGGCCTGCAATACAACTATTTTTTGTAGAACATAAGTTCTCACAAAGTATTAGAGGAGGTGATTTATCTATGCCTCTTTGGTAGTCCAATTTATGTCCACATTCCTATAGAAAAGAGGACTAAACTCAAGCCCTCATCAAAGAAGGGAATTTTTGTTGGCTACAATGAGGTCTCAAATGCCCATAGAGTCTATAATCTATGTCAGAGGAGAGTAATCATTAGTCATGATGTCATATTCAAGGAGGGTTTAAGAGGTCTCATGATATGAAGCCAACAGGGATAGAGGATGAAGAGCAAGAGGCTCCTAAGGTTGAGAAGGGACCAATAACACCAACAATAGGGACACAACCTATAGATCTAAAGGAGGAGTGAGATTCTCCTTCAATCTCTACCAAGAGGAGGTTGAGATGGGCCAAACATACCTTGAGAGATGCCAAGGAGCATGTGTAAGCACCTAGCAACACTTTAAAATATAGTAGACCACCAATGAGATTTTCCAGTTATTTGGCCTTGTCAAGTATCATAGTGAGTCTGACCCTTCCACTTTTGTGGAGGACGAAGATGAGTAGGTTTGAAGGGATTCCATGGTGGAGGAGTATAACTCCATAATGACAAATGATGTGTGGGATATATTGTTGAGGCTTAAAGGGAAGTCAACGATCACTTCTTGATGGATTTAAAAGTTCAAGCATGGAACATATGGCAGTGTCAATAAGTACAAAGTAAGGTATGTGGTGAGAGGGTTCTCCTAGAAGTTAGGAGTGGATTATGAGGATAAATTTCCTCCTATCACTAGATATGCATCTATTAGGGTGATCATGTTTATTGCTTAAGATATGAAGCAAAGGATACATCCGATGGATGTGAATACTACCTTCCGCAATGTGGTGATTGAGGAATAGGTGTATATTGAGCATCCTCAAGGCTTTGAGGTGCATGGGAAAGAGTCTCATTTATGCAGGTTGAAGAAGGCCCTTTATGGGTTGAAATAGGCCGTGCACACATTATATGCAAGGATTGATGGGTGTATTGTTTGTTTGAGCTTTATCGAAAGTGAAGCCAACTCCAACTTGTATTGTGTACTTGTTGAGGGTGAACCACTTATCTTGGTCCTTTATGTTGATGTTCTCTTCTTGATGGGATTGAAGAAGCCAATAAGGGTGTGTAAGGAGGACATTCCTTAAGAGTTTGAGATGAAATACATTATCTTGATGCATTAATTTTTGGGATTGGAGGTGTGGCATCAACCAGGAGATATTTTCCTATGGTATGGTAAGAATGCAGTTGAGATCCTGAGGACGTTTTGAATGGAGGATTGTGGGCCAATGTCTACACCTATGACCATGAACTTGAAAAATCTAAGTGATTTTGAGGGAGGGATGGTGGATTCCACATTGTAGAGGAATCCCATGGACCCTTGATGCATTTGGTCAACATTAGGCCATATATATATTTTGTTTTGAACACACTTATCTAATTTATTGTGGAGCTGAGATAGGTTCATTGGGTGGAAGTGAAGCATCTATTGAGATACATGTGAGGTACATTGGAATTTGGATAGAGATATGTTAGAGTTGGTGGAGTAGAGTTGCAAGGGTACACATATTTTGATTGGGTTGAGAGTGTTGGGGATATAAAATCCACATTGGATGTTATTTAAACTTGGGATCAACCATGATCTCATGCTATATTAGGAAGTGGTATTTAATGGCACTTAGCTCAACAAAAGCAGAGTACATGGTAGTGAGTCTGGTGATTTGTGAGGCCATATGGCTTTGAAGGATGCTCATAGGGTTATTTGAACTTGAGTTGGATCCCACGATGATTCACTATGATAATCAGAGTTGCATAAAGCTCTCTGAAAATCTCGTGTTTCATGACATGTCCAAACATATAGATATAAGATGTCACTTCATTCAAGACAAGGTCTAGAGAGGTGTTGTGAGAATGTAGTACATTTCCACAAAGGAGTAGGTGTCAAATATTCTCATCAAGCCTCTAGTGAAATGAAAGTTTGTGATGTACAGGGAGAAGATGGGGGTGATGAAGAATCCTTTCCTTGCTAGGTGGGAGTGTTGAAGTTATTGGTAGCTTTAGAAGGTCTTCTACATGAGCTTGGTGTCTTAGCATGTAGGAGATGGTTAATTGCCTCCTTAGGTGCTTGCTTGGTGGAGTAAGTGATTTATGACTTCTTTCCTAAGTCTAACGTAGGAAAAGTACAATAATTAAATTCAATTAATTATTATGGACTATTAAGCCATAGTAATAAGGATAAACAATTTAATTATTTAAGTGACTTCGACATGATCTCAACCTTTGATCTCAAGTGAGGCGAGATCTAATCTTGATCGTTAATCACTTAGGATATTAGGGTTAGGGATTTAGCTTGATGAAGTTATAAAATAAGCCTAAGGGAGAGGTGAAGACATACAAGTTGAGGAAACAATTTTCTCTAAAGTGAGAGGCATAGCTAGACTAAAGAGAAAGGAGGAAACATGCAGTAAAATTTTGAGAGTATTTTCAGGAGGCCAAGTAGTTGAACCACAAAGGAGGCCTAATTGTGGAGAGGCCAATTTATCCCATGGGTTGATTTTTCTTGAGTGCGAACATTCGAGTAGAAAGGAGTGGGTCAATTTGTTGGTGATGGAGGTTAAGTTTATCTAGGGCTCAATTCTTTAGGAGGCCAATTTTTCGGTGGGCCGAATTCCTTAGGATGAGTTACAAGTTCCAACAATGCATTTTTTCTATGTGCGTCTAGGCCCAAGCTTTCCAGAGGATTTTAATGTGGGAAAAATTTTTCCGCTGCAAATATTTTGTTTCATAAGTTAAATACTAGTGATTTTATTTTCACAACAATTTGTAATTTTTTTTTTAAATATTTTTCTTGGAATAAAAATTGTTGAGGTATAAATGAATATGGGATGATATTGGAAATTTAACATTATCTAACCTATATTCTCTCCCATAAATAGGCCCTGCGTACATACCTCATTGGATTCACTAGTTGTGAAGACTCCCTTACCATTCCTTCTAACTTGTTTCTATTGATATTTCTCATGGGGTTTGAAATCACTTTTGAATACATATATGGCTTTTGTGCTTCTTCTTGTTCACTCTCATTTAAGTCCTCAAATGGAGGTTATATACTTTTCTAGTAGCATTCATCCCTTTGGAAGCTATATTTGGTGCTTTGGCTATCCTTTGATTATATTAGAATGATCTTGTGTCATATTTACCACCTTACTTATTGGCACCCTCTTAGATAAAAATGATATTTCTATTTGTTCCCAAGTCCATGGTTTTATGGGAAGATGACTTAGGGATTTTTTTGCAATGTACCTCCTATATATCCTGAATCCTATCTCCTTCCTTTTGGCCCGTCAAAAATTGATTCAAAGTATAAGGGTTTTGGATGAAAGCCACCTTGCCCTCCGGATTTAAGTCTATTTGTTGCGTCAATGGAAAATGATATTTGATATGGCCTTCTTGTTTACAACAATGGCATCATAATGGAATATTTTGGTAATCCAAAGTGTGAAGGTAGTTTCATTTTTCATATGTGATATCCAAAGAACCTAGAAGACTCTTCCTTAAACCAATTTTGACACACAACCTTGCCATTATTCTATTGGAGTTTAAGTGGAGATACTCATCTTGGCACACAATTTTACTCATGGTATTTCCAATGCTCTTCAAGTGATATTCTTCCCATAACTCAATTGGTAACCTTGGCAAATTGACCCATAGGGTTTGGGAGAAAATCACTTCCTTGTTTGGGTTAAAATAGGGTTTCTAATCCATGATGACCAAGTGGGTGTTACTCTTGAATCAAGTCCTTTCAAGAATTTCCTTCTAGTCTTTCCCTTGCTTAAACATGAAAGTAATATAACATTTGGATAAGATATGAAAGGAGGGGACATAATCAAACATCAAGATTTAATGGTTAAAAACCCATTTTTTTGTGTCATTACTAATACAAAACTCTCTTGAAATCTCTGTAACAAGGCTGATTTCTAGTGAACAATGATTTTCTCCAACATCTCTCCTTTACCAACCACCTTTTTTGGCCTTTCCTCTAGTTGCCTTACTACCTAAAATCTCCTATGCTAATATCCCCCCCTCCCTCCTGCACCTTTCTCCTTCTTTTGTTCCTTTTATTCCTTCACATAACCCCTACTTAACAATTTACCATGTAATTCTTCCAATGTTAGATTTAAGGATTTTCTAATTGGATGAGTGGATTGATATGCACATTTCTATAGGTGGCTTAAATCCATAGCTTAACTTTGTGGTCAAATCCATTTGTTGGATGGACTTTGTCTTGCCAAGAAGTGTTAGTATGACATGCGCAAGTCGATTCATTGTGCATCCTTAAGAAGGGTGAGAAATTTTTTCCATGAATATATAAATTGAGATGGAATAACATTATTCTTTATTATTTGTTAGTTCCTGCATCCTTTTATGTTTGAAGATCTTGTCAATTGATAATGATCTTTACTTTTTATGATCGAAGCTTACCACATTCCAATAAACAAAGAATCAAGAGGGATAAGGGGGGACATTTAGGTTAGGTAAGCGCCTACCTTCCTTGAGGTTAGGTTGAGGAGGTGTAAGGCTCAACATCTTGTATTTTTATTGAATGAATCTTGCATCTCCCTATGCTTCTAGGTATGCTTCCTAATTTGTTTTTGGTAGCTCATATGTTTAGGGCCTTATTGGAACTAAGACCCCTCACTTTAAAAGTAATGTGATGATTGACAATGTTCTTAGTTTGCATTAGATAGATGGATCTCTTACAAAGTGCTCAAGCAACACTCTAATCTTGTTTGGTGAATGAAAGATGGTGAACTGTGTATGGTCACAACATACCCAGAGGGGCCCACAAGTGTTACACAATATTTTGTCACGCCTCTTGCACTTCCCTGTGGCATACCCTGAAGTGCCCTAAACTTGGAAATCATACAGTATACCCATCCTAATATGTAGCTCAGATCCTCCCTGAGACATTGATGGAAACATGCCTTGAGCCTTCCCTGAAGAAGCAAGCTCTAAAACCCTAATTTCAGGCCCAACGTGACCCTGACATTGGAAACTTGTGCTAATCACTAGTTGCATTGTACTAGCCTCATGATTCCAGCACGCATTTGCTTGGATACCCGCGCTGATCCCTAAAAGGAAAGTTTTCCCAAAGAGGACAAGATGCTTCATGATCTAGAGGCTTCCAAAACAATGAGCTGAAGGTTGTTCGGTGTGGATGTGGTCGAATTCTTCTAATATTCCCCTTTGGCCTTATCCCTATCAGCTACCTCCTTGAGATGAGGGCTTTCTCTTATCTTTGGAGAGATCCTAACTCCCTTTCCCTGCCTATATATTCATCCTCTCCCATTCCCAAATGGTTGGTCTTTGGCTATTTTCACCCTTACGTTGAGATAGTGCCCACATGATACTCATTTGGCTTGGAGAAGGAGTGCTTGGAGAGCTTGAGCTTGGACTTGAACATTCACTCAAGGAGAGCTTATTGAAATCAAGGTTTGGTTGTATGCTTCCTCCTTTATTTTATTACTATATACAACTGTTGGTTCACTTTACATAAATGTTTGTGTCAATGCATCATTTATCTTTATGCTCTTTGTTCTGTTAAGTGGATTACTTTTGATTATGCTATTTGTATTTGTATGCTTTGTTGTGTCTTTGATCCCTTGTGCAGGTATCCGAATGCTGTAAGCAATAGAGCTAAGCTTGAAGCACAGGTGATTTGAGGTCTTCAACAAAGGAGTATGCTATAGCATCAGAACGAGGTAGGCCATCTTCCTCTCCTCTCATTTTGATTGTAATTTAGGAAAGTGTCCTTGTAGATTGTTGCGTAGATTGCTAGTCCCACTCATTGGGCTAGAGGGATTGTCTCTGTCCACAGAGAGGATTTGCCTAGACAACAAAATGGCAACTCCACTGGGGAATTCCTTTTTCATTTATTTTTAACGAGTCCGAAAAAGAGATAAAACAAAAACTCATTGAATCAATAAAAAATAATCACTGTAACCACCGAAAAGGACCTGTAACTACACAAAGACAACCACACATCACTGCTATCGAGGAAAATAATAAAATATTGGTAAAAATGTATTTAAAAATTATAAATAGACTATAAGTAAAAACATTTTTACCATTTTCACTTGGAGTAAATTGGAGAGCACATTTTGCCCTATTTTCCTTTATTCTTTAGACAAGTAGTGTGGGAGATCCAGGGCATCATATCTATCACTTCCAGCTCCAATTATTGGTCTCCAATGAGGAAGATCTCCTGATCAACATCCCATAAACTGATTAGATAGTGTAGCAGCTCATTTTGGGCTCTGAGTCCTATGGTTCGAAAGAATTTTAGTAGCTCGCAGTTCCTCAAAGCATTGACGCATTCAGGATCTTGGGCAGCCTGGTGATATTCTGCCTCATGGCCTCCTTCCTTCCATTCAATGACCATGTTGTCGAAATATTGATGAGAAAAGTACGAATTCTAGCATGTTCGACTTCGACACATTCATTCGCATGTTATAATTCATACTTTGATCAGGCTGGGATGGAGCACAAGACCCTGAGTTTTGTCTGATATAACTCAGGCTGCGTGGAGTTATGTATTGTTCATGATTGTACACATGTTTCTTCTATACATATGGTTGTGACCATACTGTGGGACATTATATTTATGGTGATGATCCTTCTATATTGGATGGTTATGTCCATGCCTTGGATCTTAGATTTACAGATGATCCTTTTCATTTGGATGGCTACGCCCATACCATGGATCTTTTCACATACTCCTTTCTATTCGAATGGTTGTGTCCATAACGTGGATTCATGTTTTGATATCAAATATGTATATGTATATGCGTCCTTGATTTTCAAGTCTCATGACAATGTTTGTTCTCGTCCTTGCAAAAACTTGTAAAGCATCTCATCCATCACTCCTTGTTTCGCCTTCATGCTTTAGGGGGCATCTGTTACACAATATTTTGTCACGCCTCCTGCACTTCCATGTGTCATACCTTGAAGTGCCCGAAACTTGGAAATAATGTAGCCTACCCATCCTAATATGCAACTCAGATCCTCCCTAAGACACCGATGGAAACATGCCTTGAGCCTTCCTTGAAGAAGTAAGCTCTAAAACCCTAGTTTCAGGACCAGCGTGACCCTGACACTGGAAACTTGTGCCGATCGCTAGTTTCACTATACTAGCCTCGTGATGCTAATGTGCTTTTTGCTTGGATACATGTGCTGATCCCTAAAAGGCAAGTTTTCCTAAAGAGGACAAGAAGCTTTGTGATCTATAGGCTTCCAAAACGACAAGTTGGAGGTTGTTCAGTGTGGATGTGGTCAAATTTCCCAATATTGCCCTTTGGTCTTATCACTATGAGCTACCTACTTGAGATGAGGGCCTTCTTCTATCTTTGGAGAGATACTAACTCCCTTTCCTTGCCTATATATTCATCCTCTTCCATTCCCAAATGGTTGGTCTTTGGCTACTTGCACCCTTATGCTGAGATAGTGCCTACATGCTACTCATTTGGCTTGGAGAAGGAGTGCTTGGACTTGGACATTCACTCAAGGAGAGCTTATTGACTTCAAGGCTTGGTTGTATGCTTCCTCCTTTATTTTATTAATATATACAACTGCTAGTTTACTTTCCATAAATGTTTGTGTTAATGCATCATTTATCTTAATGCTCCTTGATTTGTTAAGTGGATTACTTTCAATTATGATGTTTGTAATTGTATGCTTTGTTGTGTATTTGATCCTTTATGCAGGTATTCGAACGTTGTGAGTAGTAAAGCTTAGATTGAAGTGCAAGTGATTTGAGGTCTTCAACAAAGGAGTACGTTATAACATCAAAACGAGGTAGGTCATCTTCCTCTCCACTCATTTCAATTATAATTTAGGAAAGTGTCCTTGTAGATTGTCACTTAGGTTGCTAGTCCCACTCATTGGGCTAGAGGTTTTGTCTCTGTCTGCAGAGAGGATTTGCCTAGACAACAACAAGGGATGGTTCTACTCACTTGTCAAATTCATTAGGTTCTCAGTGGGTGACAAAATTATGCTTTTTCCTTTTTCCATTACATTTTTAAAGGGTTAGGGATTCCCTTATGAAGAATGGATAGTTACAAGCTTAGTCATGATAGGGCCCACCAATTGATGTGACTGAGGAGGATTTAGGATTAGGAGAAAGCCCTACCCCTTACCCTAATTCTGCATAAACCAATTATTATGAATGGTATGAGTACTTATCAAATGAGGATATAATGGTAAATCTAGTGAGACTAGAAAATGTGACCTTGAAGGATTTAGGATTAGGAGAAAGCCCCAACCATACCCGAAATCTGCAAAAACCAATTCTTGTGAATGGTCCAATTACTTACCAAATAGAGGATCTAATGGTAAAACCAATGAGACTATAAAATGTAGTTTGTTCTCATTCCTTTTCAAGGATCCTCCAGACAATCCACCAATTCCTTATTGTCCCTTTGCTTTTATAGCTCAACAACTTCCACTTCTTTGAACCATCCCACATTCAACAACTCATGCTGACTTCATCTTAATAATTTGCACATATAATCAACCTTATGCTTTTAATAATATGTGCATGTAAAAATAAATATTCAATTACTTGAAGAATTTTATAGTCCGGGGCGTGCCAAATATTCTGTGTATATGGTATAGTTATTTAATGTGCACCAAATCTTTTGTGAATACAACATAACATAGAGTTACTAATTGATTGTAATAAATATGAAAATATTTTGCTCCATTGTTCTTTGGAAGGTCTTAAAGGCAAAATCTTAGATATACATATAAATCCATTGGTTTGAGTAGTAAATCTCCAACTTATATAGTTCTTCTTGCTCTATAAGAAATTAAGGTTTTGTAGATGTAGCGTGAATACTTCCTCAACCGAGTAGATGTTCCCTTTGTCAATGTTTATGTGTTTAATTTAATTGTGTGATTTCCCTAGTTGCTAGTTTGGCTTTTACCATTCACTATTGTTTGCTTTCTCTGCTTGTGAGGACCGGTAAAATGCCTCAAATTGTAGGTTAGCTATATCTTCTTGCTCTATAAGAAATTAGGAATATGCAATTGTAGCACGAATACTCCCTAAGTCGAGTGGATGTTCCCTTATTCACTAGCTATTTGTCTCAAGTAATTCTCTGTTTCCCTAGTTGCTAGTTTGGGTTATACCATTCATTGTTGTTTGCTCTCTTTGTTTGTAAAGACCATTAGAACACCTCAAAATCCCACAGAATAGATTCCTCTTGAGCACCATGAGTTCACCACAGATCAATGCTATTATAATCAAATCGGAACTGATGAAACCGGTTGGTTTGATCGGTTTGGGCCCAAAACCGGTCCTGTTCGGTACCAAACCGACCTATTTTACCAAACCAACTAGTTCGAGACCGATTTTGTGTGGTTTGTACCTACGTGGGCCAACTTAAAAAAAAAAA
This sequence comes from Pinus taeda, assembly GCA_000404065.3. Lineage (NCBI taxonomy): Eukaryota > Viridiplantae > Streptophyta > Pinopsida > Pinales > Pinaceae > Pinus > Pinus taeda. Next base: position 11,273 of record APFE030624235.1, read on the forward strand.
TATTGTTTTATTTATATTTTCATTTGGTTGGCCATTTCTAATTCTCCCCTAGGCTAGCGTAATATTAACACCTATGGCCCTTAGCCTAATATTCAAACATATGGTCATAGTATTTCTATGCAATTGATGGTAGCGCTAAATTCATCATTTTATTTAAATTTTTAACATTAGCATGAAATGACTTAGGATGTTTGAGAGTGGTTCCAATCTCACTCGATTTCATATGGAGAAAGTAGAATTTTATATCTCACTCAAAATCTAGTAGACTTAAAACTTTTTCAAGATTTAAGGATTGGGGGGATTGCAATGTTTCCATTATATTTTGTCATGTATGAGTGTACAAAACTAGCATTTAATAACGAGTACCAATCCCTCTATGTACTTTGATGTAAGTGACATTGGTTGTTGAACTTCTCTAACGTGACTACTAAAAATGTACCCATCACTTAAACAAAATATAGACTTGACATGCTATGTTTTTTTCTATCTTATTTTAATGCTTAGAGGGTTATATTGATGATATGTAGGTATTTTTTGTAGCATGATTTTTTTTCGATGCTAAAGGCCATCTATAGCCTATTGTTGATGTATTTTCGGTTCAAAGTTAAATTGCACTCGATACTATTTTAGTTATATGCACTCTTACATGCTATATAAATGAGAACTTTTGCTCATTTGTGTACAAATGGTTTGAATTCATATGGATGCACATGAATACATTTGTTTTTCTTTAAAATTTGAATATTATATGTGTTTTTGGTTCAATTTTTTTACTTGTTCTGACTAATTCCCCATCCACAAGGTTTTCCGGTTTGGTCCCCAGTTCGGTTCCGATAACATTTCTCTAAATTGTCTCTGGTAGTTTCTTGCTTTGAATCATTGCCTTATAAGTCTTCTATGGAACAAGAAAAAGACTTTAGGAAAAAGAATCATTGAATAATTGAGTAACCAAATTGTTGAAGTTTACTTATTTGAATATACACAAAATTTAATCTATAAATCACAAAATATGTATGTATTTATATATGTTTTAATTGTAAAATTCGTTATTTTTAAACATTACCAACCAATATTTAAGTTTAATTCTATATTTCAAAATTTTCAAATTATATATAATATAATTTTTTCCAAAACTTTATTTAATAATTATACTAGTATTTGCACGGATGTGCAAAGAAATGCCGACGAGGTCAACTCAATCCATTATTTATAACTCAACATAAAAAATTTCAACTTAATCCATTATTTACAACTCAACATAAAAAAAATTTCAACTTAATTTTTATATATTATAAATAAAATCAACAAATGCATTATTTATAACTCAACATAAAAAAAACCTTCAACTTAATTAGTATGTATTATAAATAAAATCAACAAATGTCGAGACACTATAATGATTCTGTCCTATGTGATTTACGCCGAAGCTCTTCTTATAATATAATGGATCACAGAAGCCTCAATTCTACAATATTATATGGTTTAAATTCAACCATAATTAAATTATATTAAAACAAAAATATACCCATTACCATTATATATAAAAATAAAAATATATAATATTATATATGATTCAATAAAATTACATAAATAAAAAATAAAATAAAAATATATAATAAAAAATAAAAATAATATTTATTTTAAATCAGTTGTAGGTTTGGCAAAGGAATTTCTCAAAGTACAATTTTTTTAACTCACAGATAAAAAAGATAATATATATATATATATATATTAAAGTGTTAACGATGGTTCAAAATTCCAACTTCATAACTTCGAAAATATTTAAAAGTTTTGTCTTTGTGTTAATGATGGTTCTAATTTTCCTATTGCAGTCGCAATTGAAATCAAATCGGCGAGGACCGTCACCCAGCACTCTCTTCCTGTAATTTGCGTCGATCCAGGAGTGACCATAACCTTTGCCGGGCCAGTTCATTGGCCTTTGTCGGTTGGAGGTCCTTCTAACGGCGCACAACATGCTACCAGTTCATGCCAGTTTATGCCCTCGCATCTGATTTTCCAACCTTCGTGAACTGCGAATCTGCTAGACCGACACCCCCGGACAAGGGATGACAGTGTTTTAATTTGTTCGGTATGCTTGAAATGACAGTGACAGAAGAACCTGAAGGGGATGGTTGGAAGGCAGAAGAAGCCATTGCAGGCAATCGAAAAGCATTGCAGGGGCTGAGGGAGCTTTTGTTATGGCCGCTTCTCTATTCAAGAGAAGCAACCATTCTGGGGTTAAGGGTAAACAAATTCTTCACAATAGTCTTTTGTATTACGCTTTCTCAATGTGTTTTGCATGTGACGGTTTTATACCCACATGAATATTTTTCATTAATTAACAGTAGTTATTTCCCCTGCCTGCAGTGGCCTAAGGGTTTACTGTTATATGGGCCTCCAGGCACTGGCAAGGTATGAATCCTCTCTGAATGAATTTGTGTTTATTTCAAGTTATTAACTGTTTTGTTTTCCGTTTAACTATTTTAATACCATGTAAAATCTGTTTCAGACAAGCTTGATCTATGCAATTGTTCGAGAATGTGCTGCCCATCTCACTCTGATAAGGTGATTTTCCAGACAGAATATTCATCTTCTTGTTTTTACATCTTCACAGAAGCTAGTTTTCCAGTTTAAATGAAAGCACTCTGGAAACTTGCTAGTTTGAACATTGCATCAGCTGTACAGGAATTCACTAAGTCAGTTCTCTGCAAAAGTGAAGCCTTTGCTTCTAGATAAACACATGTAAACAATACAGGCCAATCCGATAATACAGAAACAATTACAAATGTTACTTGCTCTGGCAGAAATTGGTAATGGATATATTAGCAAAAATTAGATTTCAAAAGTTTAAGCAAAGTGTACCTAAGTTTTTCCAGTTTGTTGCAATAGCACAGTAAAACACTTTATACAAGTGAGCTTTTTGATTATTTGTGGCATGCAACAATTCAACATCCTTCAACATCCTTGACCTTAATTGCTATTTGAAGTGAAGGCTAGTACACTGGAGCCATGATTGCCCAACAAGGTAGGCCAACATCCTTGACCTTAATTGCTATTTGAAGTGAAGGCTAGTACACTGGAGCCATGATATGCCCAACAAGGTAGGCCAATGATATTTGAGTTGGAGATATTTTCTGTTGTGGTGATTAGGTACCTGACCTCTGATAGAGAGATGTAAGCAATTGTGCAAGCATCGAAACATTGGAGAGATTATGTAATAGGGGAGGAGATCATGGTGCACATTGATTATATAGTACTATATTCATCGTCTCTCCAGGGTCCGTATAGATATGGCTTAGATACTAATTGAACATATCTGTATAGCATATGGGACATATCCATTTTGAATATGATAGAGATTCTGTCTCTTACCCATAAAAAGTTGATGAAAATGAAAAACGAGGAAAAACACCCAAAAACCTAAAAAATGGAACTAAATTCTAATTTAATTCTTGTCACTTGATTAGATTGTGACAACAAGATGTCGACAAATCTTCAAGAGTATTTTAGAACATAGAGTTGTGAGATCTCAAGTATCCTCTCAGTCCCCCAGTGGTGGTTGACTGATACCCTCTAGGTCAATTCTGAGGTGTTGGACCATGTGTCAAGCCATACAACATCACAGTGATAGTCAGATCAGCTGTAGTTGAATCCAGTGTAGAGCACCTCCCACTTGTCAGGTTATTGATCAGCTTTAACAAAGTAGTTGAGTTTCTATCCGTAATTCTTGATGGTGGGAGAGCAGGGCTCCCTCAGTCTTATGTCTCTCTCCCAAAGGATTGTACAATAGGATCTCATTATTGTGCTTGACAACTCCTATAGCAAGCCTGGCCATAATCACCCCTCTTCCCTTGGTTATCAAGATCAGGAGCCCTTGACGTCATCCCCATCTCTCTCTCTCTCTCTTTCTCGATCAGCACCAAGGTGTCTTGTTTCCCAGTGTTAGACCCTCACATTGTATTAATGCACCTATGATATTGTTATATATATTTTTTGTTAGACCTAACAATTAGCTTAGCTGGACACTTATTCATGCTGCACTTTTTCTGGCACTTTATTTTTCTTGTTTTCAGCATTACCTAGGAGTTACTTTTGTACCCCCACATTGGATAAATTTTTAATTCCTAGCGACCTATTTTGTATCCATTTGTCAGACAATAATAAAATTATCTGATCTTATTTGATAGTCCCACATTTCACATCAAGTGTGCAAAGTTTGAGCAAGACTTGGGCCTCATTGTTCTTAGTTTTCTTGCAAGGCCATGTTAAAATTGTAGCTCGGATATGTGTCTTTGCATGGTCCTTGTGTCCATACATGTAGAAGATATCTTGAAAATTTACTTATTTTGGCATTTTTTAATTCTTCCTAAGTCCAAATTTAGTAAAACCTTGATAATTAATGTAATTAGTTATAATTGGCTTCGTAACTTAGATTTTTAAATTTTATAGCTTTGGAAATTAATATTTCCATTTGACAAAATCAAACAAAGTTATAAGATAACATTTTGGCCTTTGATCTTTTCTTTGAAGATCTCAAGGAGGAAATAGAGTTATGAGAGAAATTATAAATTGCTAGAATGAGTGGGTAAAACACACATAGAGATCATGTCGAGTGAGAGAGAAGAGTGCTGATTTGGGTTAGAAGAAGGAAGTTCGAGCAACTGAGAGAATGGCCTGTCTTGTTTAGAGAAACTAATATGGTATCAGAGCAAAGCTTCTGAAAGAAATTCAAGTGTTGCACAGGTTCCATCTTAAAGGGTTTTGTGGTCTTTCTAGGGTTTTCAGCAAACAATTACTCAATGGTTTGATTTACCATGGCAACCAGCGTCAGGTATGAAGACAAGTTAGAAGGAGCCGCAAACCATCTTCAATGGAAAGTCTGGATCACAACTGTTTTGAAGGAGAACAAGTTGTGGAGCTTTGCTAACTACACAGTGGTTTTGCTAGTGTTAGATCTTGTTGCCCGAGATCTCCATGAGGTGAAAGAAGCAAGGGCACAAACATCTTGAACAGGATGTAAGATCACTTGATTCCCCATCTTTCTAAGAGAAAGACTGCCAAAGAGATGAGGGATGCACTCACCAAACTATACGAGAGTGACAACCAGAACCAAAAGATGGTGCTAAAGGATAAGCTCTATGGCACTAGGATGCCCAAGGGAGAGAACGTGGCTTCCTACCTTACTAGGCTCATGCAGGTGTGAGATAAGATGGCAATTGTAGGGGAGAAAGTCCTTGAATCTGAATTGATACATATAGCCTTGAATGACTTTACGTAGCAGTGGGATTATTTGTAAAATGCATCATGGGACGAGAGCATCTTCCCACCTGGGAAAGGCTGTGGGATGATTTCGCATAGGAGGAAGAGTACCTAGCCCTAACCTCTAAGGGCAAGGGAAAGGCCAAGAAAGGCTCCACTGAAGGAGCTACCTCAAAGGGCAATAAAAAGAAGTTTGATGCTAGCAAAGTGAAACGGTTTGCTTGCCACTAGTTAGGGCATTTTGCAAGCCAGTTCCCTAACAAGAAAAAGGGAAAACAAATGAAGCAGGTTGTTGCTATAGTTGAGATGGACAAGTTAGCAACTAGATTTGAGGATAAGTTCTCACACATCATGTGTCTCTCTAGTTCAATGGCCACCAATGTGTGGTATGTTGATAATGGCACATCATATCACAGTGATGCGGGGGAGCGGCCCCCCCCCCTTCGAACCGCTCCCGGAGCGCGCTCCTGGCGGGAGCGGCTCGGGAGCGCGCTCCCCAAATCGCT
>APFE030624256.1:0-31316 GCA_000404065.3 Pinus taeda
GGAATACTTACTAGAAATATCCAAGCATATGATAGTACACTGTCCCACATCTGATCTCAGCTGGGTCTCTGACAGAAATGACATGCAACAGTTACCTATGAGTGAATCCTGAATTATCTAAAATAATAGTTGTCACATGCATGCAAACATGAACAAACTATATTTTATTATTTTAATACCCTGTTAAAATAATCTAATTGGACTTGACTAGTTAGAACTAAGTCCACTGATTCTCTCATTATAGAACTCATACTTCCTCAATCAGTGGAAGAAATTAAGGATAAATTCCTAAATTTGTGGGACAACTCATGTGCATCCTCACAAAGACTTCAAATTCGAATTTCCTTAACTAATTAACTCAACTAAATTAATTAATTAATATTTCCTACTACTGTTAAGACCATAATTAATTTTACCTCCTATAGATAGATTAGGGACTGTTATAAATAGGAAGGGACCCAGAAATGCTATTTTTAGCAAGTCTATATTTAGCACATTCTAAATTGAACATTTCTTGGTGCACATTTTTCAACACTTTTCAGAGTCTAAAGCTTCCTCGTCGAGAAGGATGTAAAGGGAAAACTTATCTTGTATGAAACTGGAGAAGAGATAGCTTGATTTTTAACCGTACATACAAAAGAAAAATATGTATTTGCCAAATCACGAGGATTCACCATTGAACTATCTCGAGAAAATCCATGCAAATAGAGCAAATATTGGGCGGCTACGGTTTTGGGTGAAACCCTAGTCGCCGCAAGGGATTCGAGAGCTCTTTCCATCTCGAAAGATATATGAATATGATTATAGACAATATGTTCCTTTCCCTAATTAAATTCGTTTTTTAATATATGATAATGATGATTTTATTTGTTTTCGTGATAAGATTCAATAATAGTTAGTTTATTTTGTTTGTGTGATTTTATATTATATAAAATATATATCAATAAAGATAGAGATGTGATCCTCCGACTTATGTTTGATTTTCAAAATTCAAAATAGATTATATATAACCTATTTAAAGTAAGCAATATTTAACAAGAGGTAGTTTTAATTTCTCTATTTATGTTTGAGGGACTTTTGTTTACTTGTGTTTATGAAAAATGCATGAAGTAAATGAGATGTATGGTAAAATTGAAGTAGCGCAATATTTTAAATGCGTGTATAGTAGTAAAATGATTGACGTAAAAATTCACATTTATATGTATCTATATTTGTGCTAAAATCACGATTTTTTTATTTTTTATTTTTTATTTTGTCACGTGAGATGTATTACCACAAATTAAAGCTTTTACATCATACACGTCTTTCTAGTCTCTTGACACAGAGACTCGACCATACCCAAAATAGTTCCCTACAGAGGGCCATATGTGAGCGACCATATCTCACATAACTAGACTTAAACATAAAAACATCTAAATGTTGCTCTATATTATCATGTCCATGAACACTAGAAAGAGGGATTTTGTACTTTGCGTAAACAAACATCATAAACTTAGGAAGCGGGACGAGAGTTCGATCCATCTTTGGGAATAGGATATGTTGGTGTAGCCGGGGGTCTTAGTGTTGGTGGTTGAATCACAAGATGTGTTCCGATCTGTGCCAGGCTCGTGTTGATTGATTTCAACCTGCAATTAGAATGTGTGAGGTGGCAACGCATAAGATCGAGCTTCTATAGCAGATCCCTCCTTACATCTTGATTATCGAGGAGTTCGTGGCCCATAAGGAATTTCATTTGCCAATGGAGGTTAATCACTTGCATCTACTCATTCCCTCTCCTATTTGATTTCCTTGTATCTCGAATCCAACTATCCCACTGAGCCCTCACTTCTGTGTCAAAAAGAGACCTTCTCTGAGAGGATGCCTCCCTTTCCAATATCGATAGTTCCTCCTCAATATCCTCAGTGATTTATTCAAGGAAGTCACCTACAAACACAACAACCCTATTCTGAAGCTGGGAATTACCACCATAGGCTCTTCCCTTGTGATAGCTTGAGCCTCTCCTGCGTCTTCTTCTCTCATGTGGCATAGTGAGAAATCCTCCAATCCTCTGATCATTCCAATGTCCATTATACTTTACCTTACACTCTATCTTGCTGTGAGAAAAGAAATCGTGTGCTCCTTCGAAGAGAGGATAACCACGTAAGGGAAATTTTGGTTATAACCCTAAATGTTTCACAATAGCAGAGGAAACTATGAAAAATGCAGGAAGAACAACTCTCAATGCCGCACTCTTTCTTTCAAACGTGGTTAGGGAATTCCCCGCCCTCGAATCAAACTCTATCACGTTATAATTAATTCCATAGAAACGCATGTGGGATTGGAAGAAAAGCGACGATAAGTATTGTAGCATGATTGATTGATGACGAGAGGAAAGAGAAAGGCGCTTATCTCTAGAAAGAGTTTTAGTTATTGGATGTCTACCTTTTTTGATATTTTTTCTTGTAAGTTTGTACAAAAGAAATCCAAATGTTATAGATGTGGATAGATTGCTCTGCGTGCTATTAAACTTCCATGTGAAATAAACGACTTGTTGTCTTTAGAGATAAGGAGGTGAAAAACGAGACTTGTGGGAAATTGCACGCTAGATAGTAAATGCACAAGGCTATATATGAAGTTTCCTTTGAAAACATGGCTGGATTGTTGGACCAAATGCAACTTCTTAGGATTTTCAATGATACTGTTAGTGAATATGTTGTTTGCGCTTTCAATTTTTTATGGCATTTGTAAAGGAAACACCTTGAGCTTAGCCAACGAATGTGTAAGTGGAAATTTTGTTGGAATGCGGTTGGATCCATACATGAACACGCAAATGAAGTGAGCTCGAAAACATGGGAAGTGAATTAGAGAGAGGGAGAGAGTCTTGGACCACGCTCTAGATGATGCAGGAGCACCTCGTTGAAGGGGATCATCATGATAGAGGGTCATTTGGTCTCTGAGAGTATTGAGGAGGAAATTTCAAGTCAACACTTTAATTTCATTTCTTTTATTATTTTAATTTCTTAAAGAAGTAATATTTAGGAAGATAAAAGTTGAATTAAATGAACTCTTGTAGTTAACTGTTTTGATTTATCATGTTATCCTTAACAAATCGTAGCATAGGAAAAATAAACAATTTTAGAACTGAAAACAAGCCATCGAATGTAACTAACAGCAATTAAGAGAAACTGTTTTCCAAAATCATTTAAAAGGAGACATAATGCATTGTAACACGTTCGAATTTTGGAAAGAGAAAAATAATAGAAATCTCCGAGCACACAGAAGTTATATTTGACATCCCACAGTTGTCCATCTACAGTCTTTTATGTTGATTTGCTTAACACAGTAAACGCAAGATATTTTATTTCTATTCTACAGAACATACGTGTTTTTTCTATTTGCATTATCTTAACAGGACGACACACAACAAGAATTTGTAAGTGTAAGAACTGGAGAAACTACAGAGATGTGGACGGTTAGTCCGAGACCAACTAAAGCAAACGCGTGAAAGAAATATTTGGATAACGCACAAGTTCCATACAGCAAGGATAGAAACCAACAACCCAAGTATTTCCTCAGAACGGAACCCTTTCATTTATTCGCAAAAAGTAATATAATCTCTCTCGAATATGCATTACAGTCCATACTGAAATAAAGGCCGTTCAAGTCCAATAAGTGCATAATAGAGAACGGGTTGAAAAACCCTAACTTGTAAACCCTATGGCCACAACCCAAAAACTGTAGTAATGCAAGCGTGAGGACTGCAATTACATGATGCCAGACAGACACAAGATTATGCGCCTAAAACTAGCCAAGCCATGTTTTAAGTCACCGATGACACGAGCAAGCAAATAAACCAAGTTAACAAGGAGCGACCCTACGCGGGTTTTGTCAGCACGCGACACAGTAGAAGCAAGGGTCTCCAATACAAACCCACCTGCAATAATCCACCAAAACAGAGTGTTAGCGTTGCGTGGAAGGAACGAAAGAATCGAGGAAACAAAATACCATAAGCTTAGGGTTCGAGACTTACGAGTGAAGAGACAAAACACCAAGGTTGCAGTGACCCGAGGGTGCCTCTGCTCGCAAAGGAGCGACTGAGTCAGTCAACAGCGTAACAAGTGGAAAACGATGATCGCATAGAAGAGTAACTTACTTTCATTTCTGTGGAAGAAGCTGACGCTGTAGGCTCCCCGAGACCACAACCTGCCAATGCAATGGAGCAACATGAACAGTGAAATTCGAGAGCAATTGAATTAAAGAAACCGAGACGAGGAACAGTGAGTATGGTCAAGCAAAATGAGCAGCTGAGACTATATACAGAAAACTGAAAAACCCTCCAAAACAAGCGTATTTTCCATAGAGTAACATGACATATCAAGCGCTGAGGCAGAAGAACGAGAGGGGAAAAAAAGATAGCACATAACAACATTACTTACCAACCGGTGGAGCCAAGCATATAACCAAGTCAAGGCCGAGCAAAAACAACAGTAGGAGCATATTCCCACAAATGACCGGGAGAATATGGTTTGTGGGTCATTAACCAAGGCGGGAGTGTGATTAGCAAGGAATGGACACATGTCCTACATCCAATGGTGCTGGTACAAGTAATAAAAGTCGGGAGTAAAAATATTTGTGCTAATCATTGTAATCAACCTTTGATTAACTTAATCACGTAGTTACATTCCAGCGAAATCATTCATATTAATTTATATCCATTTATTAAAGTTTGTCGAGTGTGAAGAGGGGGCTGGACCCTTCAAGCGGTATCAGAGCAAGAAATTGAAAGTGCTGGGATAGACATGGAAGTTGGAAGAAGAGGACGTGGGAGAGGTGTGTGTAGAGTAGCAGATGAAGGACTCAGTGAAGAAATAAGGATCCTTACTACCCGTTTGGAGGCAGTTAAAGCAGGAAGGAGAAGGGATCGAGAGGTAGGAGATGACAGCAAAGAAGAAGCCATAGTTACAACAGATGGATTGGATGAAGAAGGGTTGGAGATGAGATTATTGTGGATGGTCCCATTGGCTAGTAGCAAGCCTAAACCAGAGATCCCAAATTACAATGATATCTTGTCCACAGAAGTTGTGTTGGACTGGATCAGCGAATTGGACTATTATTTTGAGTGTGAAGAGGTCAGTGAGGACCAGAGAGTTAAGTTTGCTGCAAGGAAGGTTAAAGGACACGCAGCCTTGTGGTGGGACAGTGTCCAAGCGGAAAGAAGAAGCATGAACAAGTTGCCAATAAAGAATGGCCAAGCATGGTGGCCAAGCTCAAAGGCAGATTTTTGCCCAAGGATTACGAGATTGCACTGCATCGGCAAGTGCAGATTTTTTACCCAAAAAGGGATGACAGCGAGAGAGTATACAGAAGAATTCTACCCTGTAAATTTAAGAGTTGGTTACACAAAGGAGACCCCGGAGAAAACAACAAGGTATGTAAATGGTTTGAGACTGGAAATATTGGATGAAATCAACATTTTTTACCCGAAAAATATAGAAGAAGCCTACGAGAGTGCTATGAAGGCAGAGGAGATGATCACGAGAAAACAAAATGCTAGGAGAGGACGGGGAAGCGGCAGAGGACGAGGACAGTCCTATGGGAGAGGACGAATTTCCAGTAATAGTGAAGAGGGCAGCAGCTCCAAGGCTTTAGGAACAACAGAAAAGGGAGACAGCTCTAGAGGTGGTAGGCCATATCAGCGAGGAAGAGGGAATGGCCGAGGTAAGGGAGCTAACTATCAGTGCTAATGGTGCCACAAATGGGGTCACAGATCTTTTGAACGCCCTGATGCAGAACAAGCTGTTCAGAGAGGAACGCTTGTTGCACAGCCTGAGGAAGCAAAGGCACCACCCCAAGAAGAAGAAAATGTACCAAAAATAGGGGAAGCTTCAGTTTCAAACAAAGTGTTGTTGAAACCATCCAACGAAACAGCTGAACAAACTCAAAGGAAAGCATTACTCCGAACCGTTTGCAAGTCGCACGGGAAATGTTGCAAGTTGATCATCGACAGTGGATGTACAGATAATTTGGTAGCCACCGAGATGGTAGAGACGTTGGGTTTGAAGTGGCTGAAGCACCGCACCCCGTACAAGGTGTCATGGCTCCAAACAGGGCATCAACTGTTGGTTGACGAACATTCTGAAGTTGAGTTCCACATTGGTAGGTACAAAGACAAAGTTATTTGTGATAATATGCAATGGACGTGTGCCAAATACTGCTAGGAATGCCATGGTAGTATGACCGGAAGGTAGTGCATGATGGGAAGACAAACTGCTACAAGTTTTTCAAAGATGGGACCAAGCACATGCTTGTGCCCATTAAGGAGGAGGAGACAACGAAAACAAGTGGGATAAAAACATTACTAATGGGTGGAAAACAGTTGTTGAAGCGGATTGAATAAACTGAAGCGAACTATGTTGTTGTGAGGAGAGCAAAGATAATGTTGTTACACACGGAAATGTCAGATTTGCCTGCAGAAATTCAGAAAACGTTGGAGGAGTTCAGTGATATTGTAGTCGATGATTTGCTAGACAAGTTGCCTCCCAAGAGAAGCATCAGTCATCATATCGACTTTATACATGGAGCAAGTCTACCAAATAAGGCAGCACATCGGATGAGCCCCAAAAATAATGAGGATATGGGAAAACAGGTGCACGAGTTGCTAGGTAAAGGGTTGATGAGGGAGAGTTTGAGCCCTTGTGTGGTACCAACAGTGCTTTCTCCCAAAAAAAGAGGAGAATGGTGAATGTGCACGGATTCGAGTGCCATCAATAATATCACCATCAGGTACAGATTTCCACTGCCACGGATGGACGATATGATGGACTATCTGAGTGGGGCAGCATACTTCTCGAAGATTGATTTAAAGAGTGGCTATCATCAGATTCGGATAAGGGAAGGAGATGAGTGGAAGACAACCTTCAAGACCAATGAAGGGTTGTACGAGTGGTTATTCACGCCGTTCAGTTTGGGTAGCGCCCCGAGTACTTTTATGCGACTGATGAAGGAAATGCTGAAAGAGTTCATCGGAAAGTTTGTAATAGTCTATCTTCATGACATAGAGAAGTGGTTTATCTGGGCTTTGTAATTGCAGAAAACGAGTTGAAGATGGATCCAAAGAAGATTGCAGCGATCATTAACTGGCCATCCCCGAAAATCCTGTTTGAGGTACGTAGTTTTCATGGGATGGCAAGTTTTTATTGTGAATTTATAAGGAATATCAGTGAAATATGCGAGCCTATGTTGGACACTAAAAAAAAGCAAGTTAGCCTTTTCGTTGGACCAAGGCAACATAGAAAAGCTTTCAGCTCCTGAAGAAGAAAATTACAGAAAGACCAATTTTAAGATTGCCAGATTTTAATAAGCTTTTCGAGGTTCATTGGGAAGCAAGAGGTATAGCCACTGGAGCTGTACTCAGCCAAGAAGACAAACCTGTTGCGTTTTTCAGTGAGAAGTTGAACAAGAGCAGGCAGAAGAATTCATCATACGACAAGGAATTCTATGTTGTCGTCCAAGCACTGAAGCATTAGAGACACTATCTATTGGGGAGTGAGTTTGTTTTATTTTCTGAAAATTTTGCGCTGCAATATGTGATGCAACAGCGTAAACTGAACCACAAGCATGCCAAGTGGGTCGAATATTTGCAGAGTTTCACCTTTGTGTTGAAACACATCAGCGGGAAGGCCAACAAGATGGCAGATGCGTTGAGCAGAAGAGCCTTGCTCTTACAGGAAAGTACGATACAAGCGCTCGGCTTTGAGCATTTGAAAGACTTGTATCAAACCAACGCGGATTTCAAAGAGTCTTATGAAGCCTCACAGAATCCCTTGCTAAGGAACAATAGTCCATGGTTGGACTACAATTTACAGGAAAAGCTATTGTTTAAAGGGGGGCAGTTATGTATCCCTGATTGTTCGATGAGACAAAATATTATACGAGAGAAGCACAGTGGAGGTCTAGCGAGACATTTCGGCATAGAAAAAACTTTAGATCAGCTCGGACACTTTTATTACTGGCCAAGAATGCGAAGGGATATGCAACGATATGTGAGTACGTGTAAAGTCTCCCAATTGGCGAAAGGACACAGTCAAAACACAAGACTTTACACACCACTGCCTATTCCAAGTAGACCATGGGACTCAGTGAGAATTGACTTTGTCTTGAGACTGCCAAGAATGCAGCGAGGTTACAACTCGGTAATGGTGGTGGTAGACAAGTTTTCGAAATTGGTGCATTCCATCCCTTGCAGAAAAACCAGTGATGCCACTCACGTAGCTCACCTGTTTTTCACTGAGATTGTCAGATTGCCCGGCTTACCCAGATCTATTATTTCCAACAGGGACGTGAAATTCACAGGACACTTTTGGCGCACCCTGTGGAAGAAGTTGGATACACAATTGAATTTCAGCTCTGCATATCACGTGAAGACTGACGGGCAAATGGAAGCAGTGAACATGAGTTTGGGGAACCTGCTACGGACCCTGACTGGAGAAAATTCACGATTATGGGATCGTGCGCTTGCTCAAGCAGAATTCACTTATAACGATTCACCGAACCACAACACAGGGCACAGTCCATTTCGGATCCTATATGTCATGCATCCTTGCAAAGTACATGAGTTGCGGGATCTAGGAAAATTGGAAAAGAGAAGTGGCGATGGGGAAGATTTCGCCAAAGCAATGAATGATCTACATGAGCAGGTGAAATCAAAGTTGCAGGAGAACAGTTAGATATACAAACAGTGGGTAGATTTGAAGCGACGAGAAGTGTAGTTTAATGTAGGGGATGAAGTCCTTGCACACTTACACAAAGAACGGTTTCCTAAGGGCGCATATAATAAGCTGAAATTTAAGAAGATAGGTCCCTATAAAATTCTGCGTAAATTCTCAGCCAACGCTTATGAAATACAGTTGCCACCAGATATAGGCATGTCACTTATTTTCAACGTGGCACACGTGTTCCCGTGACCAACCCTGAAGATGATAGTGTGGTACGGCCAGAAGGAGACACCCATGTTGAAGGCGGTTCTTGGATGAGGCAAATGCCTTCGGCTCAACCCCATGAGATCGAGAATATTCTCGACACACAGGTGGCCAAGCGAACTTGCAGGAAGGAGTACCTGCGGTACCTAGTCAAGTGGAAGAACCGTCCTATCGAGCACAGTTCATGGCTCTACGTGGCACAGATACAGGGAGCAAGTTATTCTGTGGAGGATCTCATGGAACGGAGCCATGACATTTTATTACCCCGGGACCCTCACACAGGGGCATCTAGCTAAAGGGGATCATCATGATAGAGGGTCATTTGGTCTCTCAGAGGACTCATGAGGAAATTTCAAGTGAACACTTTAATTTCATTTCTTTTATTATTTTAATTTCTTAGAGAAGTGGTATTTAAGAAGATAAAAGTTGAATTAAATGAACTTTTGTAGTTAACTTTATTTATTTATTTATTATGTTATCATTTACAAATCATAACGTAGAAAAAATAAACAGTTTTAGCACACAGAAGTTATATTTGACGTCCCACAACTGTCCATCTATAGTATTTTATGTTGAGTTGCTTAACACAGTAAAAGCAAGTTCTTTTATTTCTATTCTACAGAACATACGTGTTTTTTTCTATTTGCATTAACTTAACACGACGACAAACAACAAGAATTTGTAAGTGTAAGAACTCGAGAAACTACAGAGATGTGGACGGTTAGTCCCACGCCATCTAAAGCAAACGAGCGAAAGAAATCTTTGGATAACGCACAAGTTCCATACAGCAAGGATAGAAACCAACAACACACGTATTTCTTGAGAACGGAAGCCTTTCATTTATTCACAAAAAGTAATCATATAATCTCTCTCAAATATACACACAGAGCAAGAATTTGTAAGTGTAAAAACTAGAGAAACTATAGAGATGTGGACGGTTAGTCCCAGACCAACTAAAGCAAACGAGCGAAAGAAATCTTTGGATAACGCACAAGTTCCATACAGCAAGGATAGAAACCAACAACACAGGTATTTCCTCAGAACGGAACCCTTTCATTTATTCACAAAAACTAATCATATAATCTCTCTCAAATATACATTACAGTCCATACTGAAATTAATGTCGTTCAAGTCCAATAAGTGCATAATAGAGTACGGGTTGAAAAGCCCTAACCTATAAACCATATGGCCACAACCCAAAAACTATAATAATGCAAACCTGGGGACTACAATTACATTATGGTGGACACACAAGAGATTATGCGCCTAAAACTAGCCATGCCATGTTTTAAGCCAGCGACGACAGGAGCAAGCAAATAAACCAAGTTAATAAGGAGTGACCCTACTCGGGTTTTGCCAGCACACGATAGAGTAGAAGCCAGGGTCTCCAGAACGAACCCACCTGCTATAATCCACCAAAACAGAGTGTAACCATTGTGTGGAAGGAAGGAAAGAATCAAGGAAACAAAATACTAGAAGCTTAGGGTTCGGGACTTACGAGTGAAGAGAGAGAACACCGAGGTTGCAGTCACCCAAGGGTCCCTCTGCTCACAATGGAGCAACCGAGTGAGTCAAGAGTGTAACAAGTGGAAAACGATGATGGCATATGACAGTAACTTACTTTCATTTCTGTGGAAGAAGCCAAAGCTGTAGACCCCCGAGACCAGAACCTGCCAACGCAACAGAGCAACATGACGAGTGAAATTCGAGAGCGATTGAACTAAACAAACCGAGACGAGGAACAATCACTAAAGTGAAGCGAAACGAATAGCTGAGACTATATACAGAAAACTGAAAAACCCTCCAAAACAAGCGTATTTTCCACCGAGTAACAGGGCATATCAAGCGCCGAGGCAGAAGAACCAGAGGGGAAAAAACGATAGCACAAAACAACGTTACTTACCAACCGGTGGAGCCAAGAATACAACCAGGTCAAGGCCGAGCAAAAGCAACAGTAGCAACATATTCCCACAATGAAATCGCACTAGAAGAAGAGAGAGGAAAACCCTCGAAACACCAAGAGAACAATGCACAAATGACCGGGAGAATAGGGTTTATGGGTCATTAACCAAGGCGGGAGTGTGATTATCGAGGAATGGACACATGTCCTACATCCAATGGTGCTGGTACGAGTAATAAAGGCTGGGAGTGAAAATATCTATGCTAATCATTGTAATAAACCTTTGATTAACTTAATCACGTAGTTAATCACCGGCGAAATCATCCATATTAATTTATATCCATTTATTAAAGTTTGTCGAGTGTAAAGAGGGGGCTCGACCCATCACTCGAAAGCACCAAAGATTGAGGAAAGAGGCACTAGCATATAAAAGTAACTAGAGACATCCTTAGAGAGGATGATGCATACCTCTCACTGTGGCCACGTCATTTTGTTTAGTGATGAGGTTCAATAGAGTATCATCGATGTCTGTGCAAGGTTCATAGTTTATCTTTGTCGTGCTTATTGGTCTTATTAGTTTTAACACACATTGAATATTTAAACTTTGATATAACAGAAAAAATTATTTTTTTCAAATTTGTGACCGTGAGAAATGATAGGAGTGTGAAGATCTAAGATAACCACTCGAGAGAGATGTGGAAAATATCGACAAAGAGACATAGTGTGCGCACGATTCAAGAGAAGGAAGAAAATGTTTGTGTCATATGAATCATAATCTGTTGTTGATATTTTGTAGCCCTACACAGGAGTATTAGGAATGTAAACATCATTCCCAAGTATGCTTGGCCAGGTGTGCTATAAATGAAAGAAAATATAGTGAGTCCGTTAGTATCCTCCCACTATTCCTTGAATGAATATTGTTTGAGGAATGTTGTGACACAAGTCTTTGTAGGTAGGTGAAAAAAATGCAAGATTGATGGACAAGTGCTATATCTCGACTATTGAAAAGATGAAAATTTTGTTGAAATTTCTCCAATGCAATGAGTGAATGTTAGAATACCCTCCCAAACAAAAACTCAAGAACATAAAATAGAGATTACACATTTGTACAAAACCCTTTGAAAATACTCATCTAGTCATGGTGCTTGTTAGTGCTACCGAGGAGAGAGAATGTGTGTCAATTATAAAATCGGGATTGGTGTGGATGCTATTGGAATCATTGGAGACAAGTATTATGTTTGAAAGAAACAAAAATAGATGTTTCACGACAAACTAGCAATCCATGAGCAATGTAGGAATTAATAACATGTTTCTTTTTTCCAATGTGATTAGGGAATGCCATGGCCTCAAGTCAAAGGCCACCATGTTATCCTTCTTTCCATGGAAAAGTATGTGGAAGATGGAAGAAATGAGAGGAATAGTATTGTAGTGCAATTGATGGATGATTAGAAGGAAAAGAAAGGCATTTATAGCTAGAAAGCGCTGTAGGTATTGGATGTATGCCTTTTCTAATATTTTGTCTTCTAAGTTTGTACAAAAATAATTGAGATGTTGTAAGCTTGGAGATGGCTATATGTGCTCTTGCATTTGCATGTGAGATAAATGAGGTGGCCTCTTCAAAGATAAGGTGATGAAAGGTAGGGAGGAAAGGCAAAAGGTTATGTATGAAGTGCCTCTTAAAACATGGTTAGTTTATTAGATCAATTGGAGCTTGTTAGCATTTTCAATAGTGATATTGATAGACAACAAGTTAGTTTGCTCATAATATTTTTTAGCATTTGTAAAAGAAACACATTGAGAGAAATGAACTAATGTGCAAGTGAAAAGTTATTTGGAATTGAATAGTAGGAGATAAACTTGATGATGCAAACAAATATTCCTAGTATATGCAAGTCTCTAGAAAAAAAATGGAGTGCACCAATATAACATTAAGCTATTCTATTAAACCAACCCTTTTGTATGGTACATTATATTTTTTTACATAGTAATATTCTTAAAAATAAATAAACGAGCCTTTTTACATTTATCATATTCATAAACAAAAAATAATAATAATTAAAAAAATTAGAACATTAATATCAAAACCTGATTTTCAAGAGAAAATGATAAAATTAATTAATTAATATATATATGAATGAGTGGAGAGAGATGTTGATAAATTTAGATTTCAAATTCAACGGCCACATCTCAAAATATATATTTGATTAGAGTGATGAACCGCCTCACCTGGTACCAACTTGTGGGATCCCAAAATCTTTAAACTTATAAAATGAAAACCCTAAAACATAAATATCCCATCCGATACCCCATCCCATCCCATCCGATATGGATATAATTAGTATAATCCGGCGGCATTTGTGAGGTTGTGCAGGTGAAGCGAGGCGAGGTTGGGCATCCTGTCCTTATGGCAGGAAATAAATGCACAGAGGAGCGCGGGATTTGAGAGGAGAGAGGCATTTGAGTTTTCCACCTTCGCTTCCGTGATTATGGTTTCACATCTTGGTACTGTTCTTGGATTATGCCTTTACCGTGGAGCTTCACAATCCGCGGATCCATACTAGTGCCTGGAATTTAGTTTGTGAGTTGGCTGACCAGGAAATTGGACATGCCTGGGCCTTTTAGGTTCCAGAGAAATTCAGAGTTAAATTTTTTAAATGATTTCATCTGTTTTCTGGTTTTCTTGTTTTGTTTTTCAACCATGGCCATGCTTAATCGAATAATTTTTCCTGTGCATATTTTTTTCCATGAGTTTTTGGTTTTTCTTTTATTTTTGAATTTTTGTTTTGGCTTGGTTTTTGTTTTCTTTTTTGGGTCTCTGGAGAGGGAGAGAAAATTGGCTCCAGTTGGTGGGGGCTAGGAAGGAGAGGAGGTTCGCTCTAGTTGCTTGGGCTAGGAGGAGGATGATGTTAAAAAGAAGAGAAGAGTACATGGGATCCTACAGGTATGCATCTTCTTATTTTTTATTTATATTTTGGGATGGCTTTGTAATGGAAGTTCTGAATTAATTGAATTATGTGTGAGCTTCCAACATTTTATTATGCATATTTGTTTTCTTAGTACTCCTTGTTGTGACTTTGTGTTTGGGCATGGAATACAAAGGCAGAATTGCAGATTCAACTAATAATTGTAGAATACATGCTATGATTTTTGCTATTGCAGGTAAAAATTTAAATTATGGCTTTCCTAATTAACAATTTATTCATAAATAAAAAGGACTAAAGTTTAAATACATCAAAATTTTCCCTGTATTCCAAACTCCATGTAAAGATAGACTCAATTTAATGAATTCATTATCTCTGATCCCTTGGATTTCTAAGACTGTGTCCAAGAGTCGGGGATAATCGTAATCCAAGACTGTGTTTAAGGGTTGGGATAATCGTCCAGGCTTCTTTTCATTCCATGTTATTGGATAGTTACATGCTTATTTTCTTTTATAATGTTCATTTTTAATAGAGCAGGGTTATATTTTTGAGTATGCGTTTGTTTTGTTTTTGGTTTTAGCTGGAACCCATAAAATTTAGATCTATGAAAACCTTTTTAAAAAAAATTGGGGTTTATCGTGTAAAATCTAGATCTATGAAATCCTTTTTAAAAGAATTAGGGTTTATTAAGATTCGTTCGTTCTCCCACACTCGTAGGCTTCTATTTCAAAGATATAGTCTCACACAACCCCAGTTGGGATAGCTATGCAAACAAATACTTGCGTGAGGGTCAGCGCCCTTGAAGTAGGGTCAGCGCCCTTGATTACTTCAAGGCAGTGCGCCTAGCACAGGTAGGTAAATATAGAGGCCTACGGCGGGGAATGAACTAGTTTGTTATAATAGCTTGTGCTAACAAGGGCTGTTAGTTTGTTATTTATTATATGCCTAGTTAGACTTACCTGGTCACCCCTATGGTTTTCCGAACACATTCCTCAGAGGGCCCTAAAAAAATTCAGAGCTCATTCCTCACTATAGTTTTCAGAACACATTCCTCACAGGGCCCTAAAACATTTAGAGCTCATTCCTCACGTGGTCCTCAAAAATAATGCAGGTGAGGTGGGTGGTAAATGTTAAGGGTCGTTACTTGCATCTTCGTGTTGAACTGCAGCCCTGTTCCGGATTTTGCTTTGTTCTTGCCTGTACTACCCAGTAATGTAATAGGTTGTGCAATAACCTCGTCCGCCTCTTGCCCAGGGTTGCTCAAGGTCTTCTCAGGGGGCCAAGCTTCTGGGTTGGCAATAGGTCTTGTGATTTGTGCTTATGAGTAGTTGAGGGTAGGCTCTTAGAAATGGTGTCATGCAGGTTTACCAAGCTGAAAGGCAGATTTTTGCCCAAGGATTACGAGATTGCACTGCATCGGCAAGTGCAGATTTTTTAGCCAAAAAGGGATGACAGCGAGAGAGTATACAGAAGAATTCTACCCTGTAAATTTAAGAGTTGGTTACACAAAGGACACCCCGGAGAAAACAACAAGGTATGTAAATGGTTTGAGACTGGAAATATTGGATGAAATCAGCATTTTTTCCCCGAAAAAAATAGAAGAAGCCTACGAGAGTGGTATGAAGGCAGAGGAGACGATCACGAGAAAACAAAATGCTAGGAGAGGACGGGGAAGCGACAGAGGACGAGGACAGTCCTATGGGAGAGGACGAATTTCCAGTAATAGTGAAGAGGGCAGTAGCTCCAAGGCTTTAGGAACAACAGAAAAGGGAGACAGCTCTAGAGGTGGCAGGCCATATCGGCGAGGAAGAGGGAATGGCCGAGGTAAGGGAGCTAATTATCAGTGCTAATGGTGCCACAAATGGGGTCACAGATCTTTTGAACGCCCTGATGCAGAACAAGCTTTTCAGAGAGGAACGCTTGTCGCACAGCCTGAGGAAGCAAAGGCACCACCCCAAGAAGAAGAAAATGTACCAAAAACAGGGGAAGCTTCAGTTTCAAACAAAGTGTTGTTGAAACCATCCAACGAAACAGCTGAACAAACTCAAAGGAAAGCATTACTCCGGATCGTTTGCAAGTCGCACAGGAAATGTTGCAAGTTGATCATCGACAGTGGAAGTACAGATAATTTGGTAGCCACCGAGATGGTAGAGACGTTGGGTTTGAAGTGGCTGAAGCACCGCACCCCGTACAAGGTGTCGTGGCTCCAAACAGGGCATCAACTGTTGGTTGACGAACATTCTGAAGTTGAGTTCCACATTTGTAGGTACAAAGACAAAGTTATTTGTGATAATATGCAATGGACGTGTGCCAAATACTACTAGGAATGCCATGGTAGTATGACCGGAAGGTAGTGCATGATGGGAAGACAAACTGCTACAAGTTTTTCAAAGATGGGACCAAGCACATGCTTGTGCCCATCAAGGAGGAGGAGACAACGAAAACAAGTGGGATAAAAACATTACTAATGGGTGGAAAACAGTTGTTGAAGCGGATTGAATAAACTGAAGCGAACTATGTTGTTGTGAGGAGAGCAAAGATAATGTTGTTGCACACGGAAATGTCAGATTTGCCTGCAGAAATTCAGAAAACGTTGGAGGAGTTCAGTGATATTGTAGTCGATGATTTGCTAGACAAGTTGCCTCCCAAGAGAAGCATCAGTCATCATATCGACTTTATACATGGAGCAAGTCTACCAAATAAGGCAGCACATCGGATGAGCCCCAAAAATAATGAGGATATGGGAAAACAGGTGCACGAGTTGCTAGGTAAAGGGCTGATGAGGGAGAGTTTGAGCCCTTGTGTGGTACCAACAGTTCTTTCTCCCCAAAAAAGAGGAGAATGGCGAATGTGCACAGATTCGAGTGCCATCAATAATATCACCATCAGGTACAGATTTCTACTGCCACGAATGGACGATATGATGGACTATCTGAGTGGGGCAGCATACTTCTCGAAGATTGATTTAAAGAGTGGCTATCATCAGATTCGGATAAGGGAAGGAGATGAGTGGAAGACAACCTTCAAGACCAATGAAGGGTTGTACGAGTGGTTATTCACGCCGTTCGGTTTGGGTAGCGCCCCGAGTACTTTTATGCGACTGATGAAGGAAATGCTGAAAGAGTTCATCGGAAAGTTTGTAATAGTCTATCTTCATGACATATTAATTTTCAGCTAGACTAAGGAGAAACACTTTCGACATGTTCGGAGTGTGCTGGAGAAATTGCAGCGGAATAAGTTGGTGATAAGTATGAAAAAAAAATAAAAAAAAATAAATAAATAAATAAAAAAAATGGTACTTTCCTACAAAGAGAAGTGGTTTATCTCGGCTTTGTAATTGCAGAAAACGAGTTGAAGATGGATCCAAAGAAGATCGCAGTGATCATTAAATGGCCATCCCCGAAAATCCTGTTTGAGGTACGTAGTTTTCATGGGCTGGCAAGTTTTTATTGTGAATTTATAAGGAATATCAGTGAAATATGCGAGCCTATGTTGGACACTAAAAAAAAGCAAGTTAGCCTTTTCGTTGGACCAAGGCAACACAGAAAAGCTTTCAGCTCCTGAAGAAGAAAATTACAGAAAGACCAATTTTAAGATTGCCAGATTTTAATAAGCTTTTCGAGGTTCATTGGGATGCAAGAGGTATAGCCACTGCAGCTGTACTCAGCCAAGAAGACAAACCTGTTGCGTTTTTCAGCGAGAAGTTGAACAAGAGCAGGCAGAAGTATTCATCATCCGACAAGGAATTCTGTGTTGTCGTCCAAGAACTGAAGCATTAGAGACACTATCTATTGGGGAGTGAGTTTGTTTTATTTTCTGATAATTTTGCGCTGCAATATGTGATGCAACAGCGTAAACTGAACCACAAGCATGCCAAGTGGGTCGAATATTTGCAGAGTTTCACCTTTGTGTTGAAACACATCAGCGAGAAGGCCAACAAGATGGCAGATGCGTTGAGCAGAAGAGCCTTGCTCTTACAGGAAAGTACGATACAAGCGCTCGGCTTTGAGCATTTGAAAGACTTGTATCAAACCGACGTGGATCTCAAAGAGTCTTATGAAGCCTCACAGAATCCCTTGCTAAGGAACAATAGTCCATGGTTGGACTACAATTTACAGGAAAAGCTATTGTTTAAAGGGGGGCAGTTATGTATCCCTGATTGTTCAATGAGACAAAATATTATACGAGAGAAGCACAGTGGAGGTCTAGCGAGACATTTTGGCATAGAAAAAACTTTAGATCAGCTCGGACACTTTTATTATTGGCCAAGAATGCGAAGGGATATGCAACGATATGTGAGTACGTGTAAAGTCTCCCAATTGGCGAAAGGACACAGTCAAAACACAAGACTTTACACACCACTGCCTATTCCAAGTAGACCATGGGACTGAGTGAGAATTGACTTTGTCTTGGGACTGCCAAGAATGCAGCGAGGTTAAAACTCGGTAATGGTGGTGGTAGACAAGTTTTCGAAATTGGTGCATTCCATCCCTTGCAGAAAAACCAGTGATGCCACTCACGTAGCTCACCTGTTTTTCACTGAGATTGTCAGATTGCCCGGCTTACCGAGATCTATTATTTCCAACAGGGACGTGAAATTCACAGGACACTTTTGGCGCACCCTGTGGAAGAAGTTGGATACACAATTGAATTTCAGCTCTGCATATCACGTGAAGACTGACGGGCAAATGGAAGCAGTGAACATGAGTTTGGGGAACCTGCTACGAACCCTGACTGGAGAAAATTCACGATTATGGGATCGTGCGCTTGCTCAAGCAGAATTCACTTATAACGATTCACCGAACCACAACACAGGGCACAGTCCATTTCGGATCCTATATGTCATAAGATCCTTGCAAAGTACATGAGTTGCGGGATCTAGGAAAATTGGAAAAGAGAAGTGGCGATGGGGAAGATTTCGCCAAAGCAATGAATGATCTACATGAGCAGGTGAAATCAAAGTTGCAGGACAACAATTAGATATACAAACAGTGGGTAGATTTGAAGCGACGAGAAGTGTAGTTTAATGTAGGGGATGAAGTCCTTGCACACTTACACAAAGAACGATTTCCTAAGGGCGCATATAATAAGCTGAAATTTAAGAAGATAGGTCCCTATAAAATTCTGCGTAAATTCTCAGCCAACGCTTATGAAATACAGTTGCCACCAGATATAGGCATGTCACTTATTTTCAACGTGGCACACGTGTTCCTGTGGCCAACCCTGAAGATGATAGTGTGGTACGGCCAGAAGGAGACACCGATGTTGAAGGCGGTTCTTGGATGAGGCAAATGCCTTCGGCTCAACCCCATGAGATCGAGAAGATTCTCGACACACAGGTGGCCAAGCGAACTTGCAGGAAGGAGTACCTGCGGTACCTTGTCAAGTGGAAGAACCGTCCTATCGAGCACAGTTCATGGCTCTACGTGGCACAGATACAGGGAGCAAGTTATTCTGTGGAGGATCTCATGGAACGGAGCCATGACATTTTATTACCCCGGGACCCTCACACAGGGGCATCTAGCTAAAGGGGATCATCATGATAGAGGGTCATTTGGTCTCTCAGAGGACTCATGAGGAAATTTCAAGTGAACACTTTAATTTCATTTCTTTTATTATTTTAATTTCTTAGAGAAGTGGTATTTAAGAAGATAAAAGTTGAATTAAATGAACTTTTGTAGTTAATTTTATTTATTTATTTATTATGTTATCATTTACAAATCATAGCGTAGAAAAAATAAACAGTTTTAGCACACAGAAGTTATATTTGATGTCCCACAACTGTCCATCTATAGTATTTTATGTTGAGTTGCTTAACACAGTAAAAGCAAGTTCTTTTATTTCTATTCTACAGAACATACGTGTTTTTTCTATTTGCATTAACTTAACACGACGAGAAACAACAAGAATTTGTAAGTGTAGGAACTCGAGAAACTACAGAGATGTGGACGGTTAGTCCCACGCCATCTAAAGCAAACGAGCGAAAGAAATATTTGGATAACGCACAAGTTCCATACAGCAAGGATAGAAACCAACAACACACGTATTTCTTGAGAACGGAAGCCTTTCATTTATTCACAAAAAGTAATCATATAATCTCTCTCAAATATACACAGAGAGCAAGAATTTGTAAGTGTAAAAACTAGAGAAACTATAGAGATGTGGACGGTTAGTCCCAGACCAACTAAAGCAAACGAGCGAAAGAAATCTTTGGATAACGCACAAGTTCCATACAGCAAGGATAGAAACCAACAACACAGGTATTTCCTCAGAACGGAACCCTTTCATTAATTCACAAAAACTAATCATATAATCTCTCTCAAATATACATTACAGTCCATACTGAAATTAATGTCGTTCAAGTCCAATAAGTGCATAATAGAGTACGGGTTGAAAAGCCCTAATCTATAAACCATATGGCCACAACCCAAAAACTATAATAATGCAAACCTGGGGACTACAATTACATTATGGTGGACACACAAGAGATTATGCGCCTAAAACTAGCCATGCCATGTTTTAAGCCAGCGACGACAGGAGCAAGCAAATAAACCAAGTTAGTAAGGAGTGACCCTACTCGGGTTTTGCCAGCACACGATAGAGTAGAAGCCAGGGTCTCCAGAACGAACCCACCTGCTATAATCCACCAAAACAGAGTGTAACCATTGTGTGGAAGGAAGGAAGGAATCAAGGAAACAAAATACTAGAAGCTTAGGGTTCGGGACTTACGAGTGAAGAGAGAGAACACTGAGGTTGCAGTCACCCAAGGGTCCCTCTGCTCACAATGGAGCAACCGAGTGAGTCAAGAGTGTAACAAGTGGAAAACGATGATGGCATATGACAGTAACTTACTTTCATTTCTGTGGAAGAAGCCAAAGCTGTAGACCCCCGAGACCAGAACCTGCCAACGCAACAGAGCAACATGACCAGTGAAATTCGAGAGCGATTGAACTAAACAAACCGAGACGAGGAACAATCACTAAAGTCAAGCGAAACGAACAGCTGAGACTATATACAGAAAACTGAAAAACCCTCCAAAACAAGCGTATTTTCCACCGAGTAACAGGGCATATCAAGCGCCGAGGCAGAAGAACCAGAGGGGAAAAACGATAGCACAAAACAACGTTACTTACCAACCGGTGGAGCCAAGAATACAACCAGGTCAAGGCCGAGCAAAAGCAACAGTAGCAACATATTCCCACAATGAAATCGCACTAGAAGAACAGACAGGAAAACCCTCGAAACACCAAGAGAACAATGCACAAATGACCGGGAGAATAGGGTTTATGGATCATTAACCAAGGCGGGAGTGTGATTATCGAGGAATGGACACATGTCCTACATCCAACGGTGCTGGTACGGGTAATAAAGGCTGGGAGTGAAAATATCTATGCTAATCATTGTAATAAACCTTTGATTAACTTAATCACGTAGTTAATCACCGGCGAAATCATCCATATTAATTTATATCCATTTATTAAAGTTTGTCGAGTGTAAAGAGGGGGCTCGACCCATCACTCGAAAGCACCAAAGATTGAGGAAAGAGGCACTAGCATATAAAAGTAACTAGAGACATCCTTAGAGAGGATGATGCATACCTCTCACTGTGGCCACGTCATTTTGTTTAGTGATGAGGTTCAATAGAGTATCATCGATGTCTGTGCAAGGTTCATAGTTTATCTTTGTCGTGCTTATTGGTCTTATTAGTTTTAACACACATTGAATATTTAAACTTTGATATAACAGAAAAAATTATTTTTTTCAAATCTGTGACCGTGAGAAATGATAGGAGTGTGAAGATCTAAGATAACCACTCGAGAGAGATGTGGAAAATATCGACAAAGAGACATAGTGTGCGCACGATTCAAGAGAAGGAAGAAAATGTTTGTGTCATATGAATCTTAATCTGTTGTTGATATTTTGTAGCCCTACACAGGAGTATTAGGAATGTAAACATCATTCCCAAGTATGCTTGGCCAGGTGTGCTATAAATGAAAGAAAATATAGTGAGTCCGTTAGTATCCTCCCACTATTCCTTGAATGAATATTGTTTGAGGAATGTTGTGACACAAGTCTTTGTAGGTAGGTGAAAAAAATGCAAGATTGATGGACAAGTGCTATATCTCGACTATTGAAAAGATGAAAATTTTGTTGAAATTTCTCCAATGCAATGAGTGAATGTTAGAATACCCTCCCAAACAAAAACTCAAGAACATAAAATAGAGATTACACATTTGTACAAAACCCTTTGAAAATACTCATCTAGTCATGGTGCTTGTTAGTGCTACCGAGGAGAGAGAATGTGTGTCAATTATAAAATCGGGATTGGTGTGGATGCTATTGGAATCATTGGAGACAAGTATTATGTTTGAAAGAAACAAAAATAGATGTTTCAGGACAAACTAGCAATCCATGAGCAATGTAGGAATTAATAACATGTTTCTTTTTTCCAATGTGATTATGGAATGCCATGGCCTCAAGTCAAAGGCCACCATGTTATCCTTCTTTCCATGGAAAAGTATGTGGAAAATGGAAGAAATGAGAGGAATAGTATTGTAGTGCAATTGATGGATGATTAGAAGGAAAAGAAAGGCATTTATAGCTAGAAAGCGCTGTAGGTATTGGATGTATGCCTTTTCTAATATTTTGTCTTCTAAGTTTGTACAAAAATAATTGAGATGTTGTAAGCTTGCAGATGGCTATATGTGCTCTTGCATTTGCATGTGAGATAAATGAGGTGGCCTCTTCAAAGATAAGGTGATGAAAGGTAGGGAGGAAAGGCAAAAGGTTATGTATGAAGTGCCTCTTAAAACATGGTTAGTTTATTAGATCAATTGGAGCTTGTTAGCATTTTCAATAGTGATATTGATAGACAACAAGTTAGTTTGCTCATAATATTTTTTAGCATTTGTAAAAGAAACACATTGAGAGAAATGAACTAATGTGCAAGTGAAAAGTTATTTGGAATTGAATAGTAGGAGATAAACTTGATGATGCAAACAAATATTCCTAGTATATGCAAGTCTCTAGAAAAAAAAATGGAATGCACCAATATAACATTAAGCTATTCTATTAAACCAACCCTTTTGTATGGTACATTATATTTTTTTACATAGTAATATTCTTAAAAATAAATAAAGGAGCTTTTTTACATTTAACATATTCATAAACAAAAAAATAATAATAATTAAAAAAATTAGAAAATTAATATCAAAACCTGATTTTCAATGATAAAATTAATTAATTAATATATATATGAATGAGTGGAGAGAGATGTTGATAAATTTAGATTTCAAATTCAACGGCCACATCTCAAAATATATATTTGATTAGAGTGATGAACCGACTCACGTGGTACCAACTTGTGGGATCCCAAAATCTTTAAACTTATAAAATGAAAACCCTAAAACATAAATATCCCATCCGATACCCCATCCCATCCCATCCGATATGGATATATTTAGTATAATCCGGCGGCATTTGTGAGGTTGTGCAGGTGAAGCGAGGCGAGGTTGGGCATCCTGTCCTTATGGCAGGAAATAAATGCACAGAGGAGCCCGGGATTTGAGAGGAGAGAGGCATTTGAGTTTTCCACCTTCGCTTCCGTGATTATGCTTTCACATCTTGGTACTGTTCTTGGATTATGCCTTTACCGTGGAGCTTCACAATCCGCGGATCCATACTAGTGCCTGGAATTTAGTTTGTGAGTTGGCTGACCAGGAAATTGGACATGCCTGGGCCTTTTAGGTTGCAGAAAAATTCAGAGTTAAATTTGTTAAATGATTTCATCTGTTTTCTGGTTTTCTTGTTTTGTTTTTCAACCATGGCCATGCTTAATCGAATAATTTTTCATGTGCATATTTTTTTCCATGAGTTTTTGGTTTTTCTTTTATTTTTGAATTTTTGTTTTGGCTTGGTTTTTGTTTTCTTTTTTGGGTCTCTGGAGAGGGAGAGAAAATGGGCTCCAGTGAGGGCTAGGAAGGAGAGGAGGTTCGCTCTAGTTGCTTGGGGCTAGGAGGGAGGATGATGTTAAAAAGAAGAGAAGAGTACATGGGATCCTACAGGTATGCATTTTTTTATTTTTTATTTATATTTTGGGATGGCTTTGTAATGGAAGTTCTGAATTAATTGAATTATGTGTGAGCTTCCAACATTTTATTATGCATATTTGTTTTCTTAATACTCCCTGTTGTGACTTTGTGTTTGGGCATGGAGTACAAAGGCAGAATTGCAGATTCAACTAATAATTGTAGAATGCATGCTATGAGTTTTGCTATTGCAGGTAAAAGTTTAAATTATGGCTTTCCTAATTAACAATTTATTCATAAATAAAAGGGACTAAAGTTTAAATACATCAAAATTTTCCCTGTATTCCAAACTCCATGTAAAGATAGACTCAATTTAATGAATTCATTATCTCTGATCCCTTGGATTTCTAAGACTGTCCAAGAGTCGGGGATAATCGTAATCCAAGACTGTGTTTAAGGGTTGGGATAATCGTCCAGGCTTCTTTTCATTCCATGTTATTGGATAGTTACATGCTTATTTTCTTTTATAATGTTAATTTTTAATAGAGCAGGGTTATATTTTTGAGTATGCTTTTGTTTTGTTTTTGGTTTTAGCTGGAACCCATAAAATTTAGATCTATGAAAACCTTTTTAAAAAAAATTGGCGTTTATCGTGTAAAATCTAGATCTATGAAATCCTTTTTAAAAGAATTAGGGTTTATCAAGATTCGTTCGTTCTCCCACACTGGTAGGCTTCTATTTCAAAGATATAGTCTCACACAACCCCAGTTGGGATAGCTATGCAAACAAATACTTGCGTGATGGTCAGCGCCCTTGATTACTTCAACTTCAAGGCAGTGCGCCCAGCACAGGTAGGTAAATATAGACGCCTACGGCGGGGAACGAACTAGTTTGTTATAATAGCTTGTGGTAACAAGGGCCGTTAGTTTGTTATTTATTATATGCCTAGTTAGACTTACCTGGTCACCCCTATGGTTTTCCGAACACATTCCTCAGAGGGCCCTAAAAAAATTCAGAGCTCATTCCTCACTATAGTTTTCAGAACACATTCCTCACAGGGCCCTAAAAAATTTAGAGGTCATTCCTCACGTGGTCCTCAAAAATAATGCAGGTGAGGTGGGTGGTAAATGTTAAGGGTCGTTACTTGCATCTTCGTGTTGAATTGCAGCCCTGTTCCGGATTTTGCTTTGTTCTTGCCTGTACTACCCAGGGTTGCTCAAGGTCTTCTCAGGGGGCCAAGCTTCTGGGTTGGCAATAGGTCTTGTGATTTGTGCTTATGAGTAGTTGAGGGTAGGCTCTTAGAAATGGTGTCATGCAGGTTTACCATTTCTTATTCCCTCTTGATCAATCTACTATGAACATTTTTGTGGCTATAATAACTCATATAAGGGTGTTTTTATTACCAAACATTTTTGTGGCAGCTGCTCATATTAGCTTGTTTTTTTATTTCAGGCTGAGAGATTGCAGCCCAACTAATGGAATTGAAATGGTAAGGATGTTCATGTCAAGTGAATTAAATTGAAATCATAACAGCATTCCTTATCAAAATTCTTTGGAAAGCTAATAGAGTAGATGTCAATTGCAAAACATATGCCAACAAATGTTTTTGCTATGTTGTAACTTTGAATGTCAAATGTTATGCTATAGTTGTTGTTGTGGTGTGTATAGGGCAATACACTTAACAGTCTCTATTTCAGTTTATTTAACTATTCAAAAAATGATGTTTGAAAAACACACACTTTTATTGAATTCATGTGATATTTAATTTCTACTTTAGTTTTATCAAAATAATTCAAGTACTTTTCATGTTCTACCAAAATAAGCTCAAAAAAAGTTGTGTTTCATTAATGGTATGTTAAACAATAAATTTTTGAAGAACATGTGATTTTTGTATGAGATTTTCAAATATAATGTCCAATTTTTATTTTAATATATTATAATGATGAGTTTTAGATGGGTAATTTGTATTTCAAATTAATTTACATCCATTTTCACATCATTGTATGATATATAATTGTAAATTGAACTATACTATTATGAAGAGTTTCCCCCCCTTCTTTTTTTCTTTTATATGGGAAGATTGTTTTAATTTTTAATTGTAATGATCCTTGTTTTTTTTTTTTGATGCATTTTTTGTGTTTCAAGTTAATATAAATACATATTGAATTTTTTTATCCTCTAGACATGCATTTTTAAATTTATTTTGTATTTTATAATATCTTATTTTACAAATCTTTGGGATTTCCATCAAATATTTAAATGACAAATTTTCAACTAATTTATATCTATAATATGATGTATTTTAAATTAATTTAAGAGCTTACATTTTAAAACTTAATAGTGTATTTTATTTTCCATGTTACAACTACATGTTAAAATTCCATATAATTAATGATAATGAACTCTCAAAAGTTGAACATTTATAGAAACACTTTTGACATTTTCATAATTGCTTTTAAAGGTTTTTGCCCTTTGTTTCGTATTTAATTTTGAGTTTCACATTTTAAAATTTGATGCTTGTAGGCACATATTTATATATATCAATAGCATTTAAAATTGTGTGTTTGATTAAGATGTACATCTAAATTACAAAACTAGTAAAAATTAAATATCTTAAAGAAAGTAATTTTTTATTTTTAATTTCTTTATATAAAACAAAAACTTTTAATTTATATGTTTTGTTATATTTAGTGTTTTATTTTGTACCATTTTAATGTTTTAAATAAATGTTGTGTTGTTCGTATTTGGTTATAGGTGTAACTTTTTAGTTTAAAATAATGTAAGTACTTCGAAATTTGATGTTTGAGAGAGAAGTGAATGTTTAAAAAAATGGTGTATTGTGTTTGTATGATGTTGTAATTTTATATTATATATTAAAACTATGTTAGTTTATTAAAAGAATGTGTGAATTTTAGTTGAATTTTCAATTAATTCTGTTGTGATTTTGTATTGTATATTGTGTACTTTTAATTAATTTAAATAAGTGTAATTTAAATAAGTGTATAGAATTTTAAAATGATTAAATATATTGAAATTCAATAAATGTATTTGATTGTATCACATTTAAATTTTATAATTTTAAATTGCATATTATGCCATGCCCTCACCAAGGAGATTTTTCATGAAATATCTAGATATGTTGTTTGTATTTGGTTATAGGTGTAACACTTTAGTTTAAAATAATGTAAGTACTTGGAAATTTGATGTTTGAGAGACATGGACCCTTTAAACAAAAAAAAATTAATGTTTGTATGATATTATAATTTTATATTGTATATTAGACTATATTTGTTTATAAAAAAAAAGGATGTTTCATTTTTTCTCGAAATGTTTAAATTTTTAATGAATGGTGTTGCTATTTTTGTAGGGGATATTATATATATTTTGAATTAAATTGAATAGGTGTGTGAAATTTGTGTATTTTAAAATAATTTAAATACACATTGAAATTCCATGTTTGGGGGAGTGAGTTGTTAATTAAAATGTGTTTTGATTTTATGACATTTAATTCTATAATTTTAAATTGCATATCCACCTATACTTTAAGTGGTACTTTAAGATTTTTACTGAAATGTTTAGATATAATTAAAAAAAAATGTGTATTGTGTTTGTATTGTATTATAATTTTACATTGTATGTTAAACTATATTTGTTTATAAAAAAAAAATGTGGAATATTTTCTTAGAATGTTCAAATTTTTAATTAATTCTCTTGTTATTTATGTGTGGAGTATTAATTGTATTTTGAATTAATTTGATTACTCTTGTAAAATCTGTGTATTTTAAAATAATTTTTGAAAGATGATGTTTTGGTAAAGTGACTTGTAAAAAAAAAAATTGTATTTGATTGTATGACATTTAATTGTATAATTTTAAATTGCATATCCAACTATCTTTTCCCCAATAATTTCTCTTCTTTCCATTAAATGTTTACATATAATAACTCTTTGTTCCACAATAGTTTAAAATAATGAGAGTAATGGGAAATTTGATGTTTTAGACCCATAAGAGGTGGAGTATTAATTGTATTTTGAATTAATTTGATTACTTGTGTAAAATCTGTGTATTTTAAAATAATTTTTGAAAAATGATGTTTTGGTAAAGTGACTTGTAAAAAAAAAAATTGTATTTGATTGTATGACATTTAATTGTATAATTTTAAATTGCATATTCAACTATCTTTTCCTGAATAATTTCTCTTCTTTCCATTAAATATTTACATATAATAACTCTTTGTTCCACAATAGTTTAAAATAATGAGAGTGCTTGGAAATTTGATGTTTTAGACCCATAAGATTTGAAAATTTTGTATTGTGTTCGTATGATATTATAATTTGATATTGTATATTAAACTATATGTTTTAAAAAAAAATGCTTGATTTTTTTTAAATGTTTAAATTTTTAATTAATTCTCTAGTGATTTTTTTATGTCATCTTATATGTATTTTGAATTAATTTTACCTTAAAGTTTAAAATACATTGAAATTTTATGTTTTGGGGGATTGAATTGTGAAAAAAAGTTTAGATATAATAAATTAGCAATGTGTGTTTTACAAATGTTTAAAATAATGCAAGTACTTGGAATTTAGAGAAATGAACATTTAAAAAATTTGTATTGTATTTGTATGATATCATGATTTTTATTTTATATTAAACTACTTTTGTTTATAAAAAGAATGGGTGAATTTTTCTTCAAATGTTTAAAGTTTTAATTTATTGTACTCTCATTTTGTATGCTATATTATATTTACTTTGAATTAATTTGAATACACTTGTGTAGGATTTGTGTATTTTAAAATAATACAAATAAATTGAAATTTGATGTTTTTGGGAGTGACTTGTAAAAAACCAAAATTCATTTGATTGTATGACATTCAATTCTATAATTTAAAATTACATATTCATTTATGCTTACCCCAATAGTTTCCGATCTTTTCATGAAATTTTTAGATACAATAAATTAATGCTTTCTATTTTACAATAGTTTAGATTAATGTAAGTACTTAGAAATTTGATGTTTGATAGACTTAAAATTTTAAAAATTTGTATTTTATTTGTATGATATTATAAGTTTATATTGTGTATTTCAATGTATTTCTTTATAATAAAGAAATGTGTGAGTTTTTATTGACATGTTTTAATTTTTAATTAATTACGTAGGGGAGTCTTGTATTCTATATTATATGTGTTTTGAATTAAGTTGAATACATGTGTGTAGAATTTGTGTATTTTAAAATAATTTAAATACATTGAAATTTGATGTGTAGGGGAGTGACAAGAAAATAAAATAAAAATGTATTTGATTGTGACACAATTAATTCTATACTTTTAAATTGATGCTTTCCCCAATGCTTTCCCTTTTTTCATGAAATTTGTAGATATAATAAATGTATAATTTGAATTTTTTTTTAATTAAAATTATTTGTTTGTACATATTAATGACCATTGTTTTATCCCCTCATGGAGGTGGATATCAAGAGTACACATAAGGTTGGGAGGCTAGCTCACCACCTCATTGCTTCATATCTCAATTCAAGAGGGTTGGTGGGGTGGCCAACCCACCCTATTCACCATACATGTGAGCATTTGTGGTTAAGTTGAAGAATATGGAAAGTCTTCACTCTAGTCTCTATCAACTTGTTTTATGACGTCTTACATACTTCCCTCCTAGTAGGTGGGACTATTTGTGGGGTCTTTCAACATCGAGGGGTTTGTGCACAACAAATTTCATGTAGCCATTAGGAATTGGTTTGGTTTTGTTTGTTCTTTGGACTAGTCTATGGATTAGTAGTTTGGGGCTAGAAATGGCCAATTAATGGGTAACTTTAGAGACTTCTCATTGAAAATTGTGGCTTCCTCTAGAGTTGGTGTTGTTGTTGTTGTTTTTAGGTGGCCCTCTTCGAGTTTGGAGTTAGTGAATATAACTATCCTTTTAGTGCACACATTTCTATTGGTCTTGATTTTAGTGCTTTACTCCTTGTATTACCCTTCCTTTTGGCGTCCTCCACAGTCTTAATTTGTGTTGTCCTTACAACATTTAGATATCCCCCCCAATATTTGTGATGAGATTGGCCATCTCTCTACCCTTAATTTTGAAAGTAGAAGTTTCTTATTAAAATCTAATTTTATCGTAACCTTGTAAGTAATATATAGTTGAATTTGTTTATTTTTTTAAAGTGAAGTTATAGAGATTTGTGTTAAAAAAATCCATATTGCAAGGCCAAAACCTTTACATTTTCCACTCTTCCTCATGCTTTTGAGATTGACCACAGCCCCAACCCTCCAACTAGTTCCCCATCAAACAAATACTTCAATCCCTTCCCACCTAAATATTCTCCACAAAAACCCCAAACTATCAACATATTTACATTCCATTTTCCCTTGTATTTCTATTTTGATCTAGAATGACTTCTTATGTTTCTTGGAGAATTTTTTTTTCTTCCTTTCTTCCCAAGACAGGTAATCCATTCTCCACTAGGGGTTTTTTGTTTTTCTACTAAAGTTTCATTCAAGGAATCCTCCCTAGCAAGTGGAGGATCCACATTGGCAAGCGAATTTCGGTTCTTAAATTTTTTTGCAATTTCAGTTCTTAAATTTTTTTGGGGCCACTGCATTTTCTTGCACTCAATGTGCTTCTTTCATGTCTTCTTGTTCTTTCTTTCTCTCAAGGTCTTCTTCTTTAAATTTCATATGGTGGTAACCTTGTGCACCTTCCCACCATTTGGGCCTTTGGGTTTTTTTTTCTTTATTCTGAGGATTCTTGGGGCAATTTTTAATTACATATGGTGTTTCATAGCATTCTCTACATCGAAATGAGATGTTCCCATAATCGAGCTTTTGGAACCAAACATAGTTTGGAGCCATCAAATAAAGCTCTCCCCGAAAAACCCTTGTTGAATTCCATCCCCACACAAATTGTAGCTTTGCATTTTTATTTTTTATTTTTATTAATAGGACGGCCACGATAGAATTTTCCCACCATGTTAGCAATCGAGGAAAGTTATGTGTGACTCCAAAAATCCAAGGAAAGGTTCGGCATTCTTATCCAGACTAGGGTGGAAGAAATTTATTTTGTAAAAGGATCGAAAGTGGAACACCATTGCTGAATGGAGAGGCTAGTGCTCCCCCAAAACCATCTTCGAGCTTCACATGCAGCCTTCTTGTCTCCAATCATTTCAAAAACCAACGAGTGAAGAAACCTCGTGCCATAAAGTAAATATTCAACTCGTCCGTCGAAAGGGGATTCCATGTCTTAGAGACCCATTTAGGGAGATCGAAAAGGAGGGACAATAACCCATAAAGCCTGCAAACCAAACCATTCCTCGGAAAATACTTTTTGTAGAAATTTTACCTGTAGAACAAACCGATATATGCAATGTCCTAAAGCATAATACTTGTTCTACTTCTACAAAATATTAAGCGGAATCATAATCGAATTCATGAGCAACATCAAGTAGAAACACGCATAACTCATCAAGAGAAATAATCACACATTAACACAAGATATATCC
>APFE030624273.1:5926-19218 GCA_000404065.3 Pinus taeda
CTCCTGCGAAGCCTTTGTTGAATATGAAGAGCCATTGAAGAGAAGGGTTTTATGTGGTTAACCCATAACCATGATGAACGAAGATCCGAGGATAGATATACCCTATAATGCTTGTGACCAACTGTGATACTGACAGTGTGCGGCCTAGAAAATGGACTTCGATGAAGTGTGGATTTGTGGATGACCCATAACCATGACGAATGAAGATCCAAGGATAGAGATACCCTGTAATGCTTATGACTAGCTATGGTACTGACATTGTGCAACCAAGAAAATGGACTTCAATGAAGTGTGGGTTTGTGGATGACCCATAACCATGACAAACGAAGATCTGAGGATAGAGATACCCTGTAATGCTTGTGACCAACTATGATACTAACAGTGTGCGACCTAACAAATGGATTTCGATGACAAGGATTTTGTGTGGTTGACCCATAACTATGATGTTTGTTGTTGATGAAGTAGCAGGTGCTTACATAGCCTCGAGTGGGAGGGCACGTC
The DNA here is from genome assembly GCA_000404065.3 of Pinus taeda. Taxonomy (NCBI): domain Eukaryota; kingdom Viridiplantae; phylum Streptophyta; class Pinopsida; order Pinales; family Pinaceae; genus Pinus; species Pinus taeda. The sequence goes on from APFE030624273.1 coordinate 6,428, forward strand.
TCCAACGGGAACCCGCTTCGAATGCTACTCCAAAATTAAAATGGACATAACTCGGTTAATATAGCTCAGAATATTTATTATAACTTGTTTCTGGAAGCAAAAGGACCATTTTGCATCTTCCCATGTGTTGGAAATCCTTATCTTGACACTCTAGCATCTTAGATTCACGCTGCAATTTTTCCGTTGTCACAAAAGTTCTGAAAAAATAGTTGATTTTAAATCAGCGATATCTCCCGCATCCGAACTCCGATTCAGCCCATTTTTTTTTGAATTTTGGTATTTTTTCGCAAGGAATCTAGATCTGTTATTTTTTTGTAAATATTGCACCAAATGTTTCAGATATGATCTGCAAGCCACCCAAAGAAAAATTTCTTGCAAAAAAATGAAAAAAAAAAATCTTCCTGCTTGGCCCAAGAAAATGCTCTGTGGAGGACGTATCACATGCCTGAAGTTTATTGAATATTAATGCAAAATTTGAAACTAAAATATGTATCAAACCCTCATTCCCATGGAATCATAACCTACTTCGATACCAGTAATCTGGATCTTCAGGGGAGGCCCTCAAGATCTAAAAGATTGAAATGGATCTTCGGGGGAGGCCCCCAGGATCTGAAAAATTGAAATTGCTAGAAGAAAAAGAGTAGAATGCCCAATAAACAAAACCAAAAAGATTTTTTTTTATTAAAATAGATAATCACTGTAAGGACTACATTGTGGTGGACCTTCTTTCCTTTTACAAAATGCAACTTGTTACTTATAATATTTTTCAGTTACAATACCACGGGTCAATTCCATGGGTGAATGAATACCATGGGTGGATGTCACAATACCACGAGTCAATTCCTGTGAATGAATACCATGGGTGGATGTCACAATTCCATGGGAATACCATGGGGGATGGTAATATGTGTTGATGCCATTTTCATTTCGGATCAATAGTATGCGTTGTCTGTATAAAGATCTCGCATTTCGAACTGTCAACCCACTCCAAGTAAAGGTGAAAGAGCTCCCCCCCCCGCCCCTTCTCTATGGTCTTTTGGCGGGCTCGACCCCGCAGATCGGGGATCGCAAGAATAAAGGGAAGCGTCACTGGAAAAACACAATAACATGCTGAAGTGCGAGATTTTATAATAACAAAGGAAAGAAGACCCCAGATAGGAACATGAAGGCCTTAGTGCCCAAGGGATAAGCCCCTGGTCGTAACCCCCGGTCATATGATAAGAAAAGAACAAAGGAGCTGAAAGCATAGGGGGCTAAAGGGGGAATTAAAAGTGCCCATCTATTTTGTCTATTTTTGGTGTTTAAAGACCTGCAACCATGGTGCTCCAATGGTGTCCTGCAACGATTTAAATGGGCGGGTGGGCCAGTAGCTACAATAGTTAATGGAGCATGGCATGGATACATAACAATATAGGGGGACTCAGGAGGACTTACTGGCATGGTATGGTGCCCCATCCTTCTACACAAAAAATGACTCAGCCTGTAACATGCCTCCATAATTCGACATCGAAAGCAGTCAAAGGAGAGTTGACAAAAGCCAACTGATGCAGTAGTAAACCGCCTCAACAATAGAGAGAAGCATGACAATAATAGGGATGTGGCTCCACCCAAATCCTCCATTGAAATAGCAAGGGGACACCTCCTCCTTCCTCTCTTGACTTTCTTTCTCTGAGCATTTATTTATGTATTCTTCCAAGAAAGGGACTCGATCCCTGTTGTAATCTTAGGTAGGTGGTAGAAGAGCCTCATAGAGCCAAGATAGCTAGTCTAGCATGACAGTTGGGGGCTCAGGCTTAGATATTTTGATTGTAATTCAAAGCTCTTCCCCCCTCTTCTTATAAATATGGGGATGAAACATAATACAAAGATTCCAGATTCTCAGACCTGCGGGGGGCTGAAATCTATGTTGCCATTTTGGTTCAATATGTTTTTATGGGACTTCACTGATATCATGGCTCTGTGTATGGACTGGTTATTTGGCCCTTTGGGATAAATGGTGTTTCCCTGTTGATTCCAAGGATGATTAATGTACAGAAAGTTCCTCTTGGTAATCTTATTTCACCTGCGTTTTTTTTTCTTTGAAATAGTGTAATGAATGCATTTGGTTCCTCTTCAATCTATGGATTTATCTTAGCTGTCTTGGCAGAGAATGATACCCATGTTATGTTTGATCTGAAACCTTCTTTTGCTCTTGTATTTCTATCATCTCATTAGAAAACCATGGTTTAGGATTCTGTCTTGCTTACAACCCTATCCATTGAATTCCCCTTTCTGTTGGAACATTACTGCCTAGTATTTCATTTGTTATAGCCCTATGCATCTATTTCTCTTCCTCCCTTTCCTCCTCTCCGCCATCAATACAAATTCATTTTAAGTTGTCTCTTTTTTGTGTGTCAGCCACCAGAAGGAGAAGTCATTACTCTTTGAGATTGCCTAAATACCCCCCCAATAGTTGGATCCATGAGTTTCCCTAAATCTTCCTCTTTGAAATCTTATTGAACCAAGCCCCTCCTATTTCATTTTTTTTTTAACGTGACAATTGGAGTGTTCTAACCCCCTTACAATATAACCTCACAAGCACTCCTCTATTTAAGATGTTGTAGGCACTGGTATACAATCAACCCGGAGGCTGTCTCTATGAATATTTCTTTGTCTCCTGACACACTTGTGCTACAGGTGCAAGATTTAGCCACAACACGGTGAACCTGCTCAGGTACTATGGTATTGTGTCACCCTTCTCCATCTTGATCTTCCAAAGCTTGTCCTTCAGTGCTATCTTCCTATGGTCACTATTGTTCTGAAACAAGTCTATCAAGGCTTGCCACATTGCATATGGGGTATCATTCCCATGGATATTCGAGACAATATGATCTCAAACTCATTCTAGTATGATCCTCCTCGCCTTTTCCACACATTTCTTCCACTTTGCTATATCTTGAGCATTAGTTATTGGAGGCTTAGGAATATCATTGTCTATGAACTCCTGTAGCCTATTATCTTCCAACATTGCCTCCATCATGTCCTTCCAAGCAATATAATTTGAGATACCCTCAAGGGCATACTCGAGCCTCAATCCATAGAATGACATCCTATTGGATCTGAACAATGATACTACAAATTCGATTTATCTAGAAAGACAAATTTGAATTCTTCCTTTCTATTGCGATTCCTTCTTTGATACCATGTAGCAATTCCTTGTAGATTCAAACTACTTATGTAATATGCTAAAACAAAAGACTTGAATCTACTCTACTCATCAACAAAAAAAATTAATCGATCAAGAAATCACAACATAAACATGAACATGAGACAAGATTCAATCACATATGCTCAGAGATTTATCTAAGGGGAAACATTTCCTCTCAAAACCCCTTCCTATCTATATATTGCATTATATCAAAAAAATGGAGAAGAAATGCAATGCCTGTTCAAGCCTGAACAATCTTTGCAAAAGTATAATCTATCTCACTTCCTCACAAGCTGACTTTGGCCAATACTTAGCCTATTTTTCTACTTTCTAAGCTCCTATTTACTTACATTGTTTCTCAAGGAATTATATCCCTTTTAATTAGGGAAATCTCCATCCTGAATTGGGCAATCCCTATAGGCGCTTCTCTGACTGCATGCACCACTTGTACAACTTGGAAAATTATACAAATGATAGTACACTTCCCTTGAACCCCAATCTCAATTGGGTAACTCGAATTTCACGCGTGCATGAGTTAATTATGGTTGATTTATCAATTAAATGGTTGAACACATGAAGTTGCACCTCACTACTAGACCTCCAACTAGTTCCTCTAATAGTTTGAACTAGTTTAACTAACATTAACTCAGTTTAATTGAATTAAACTATTACAAATCAAATTAAACTCATCCTAGGCTCCTAAAATTTAGGAACCACTCTATGTGACTCAAGTTAGGCACTCAACTCGAATTGACTGAGAAAAATCAGTGAAATTGACTTAGTTAACTCATTCTTGTTGCCTTGTGATGTGGTATTACAATTTTCTCCTAATTTAATTCAAGGGAAAATGAAATCGGGATTTTCTTGTTTCCATTTTCAATAGTGACATAGATCCCATTTTCACTAGAAATTTTGGGATGAAATTATTTTCTTGTCTTGATACTCAATTAGCTCATATCTCATCATATCATCCTCAATCTAATGGGTAAACTGAGATAGAGAACAAATGTTTGGAAGGATATCTTTGTTGCTTTGTATTTGATAAACAAGCACAATGGGTCAAGTGGTTACCTTTGGATGAATGGTGGTATAACACTTCCTTCCATATTGTAGGAAACAAGACCCCATTTATGGCACTTTATGGATATCATCCACGATGTTGGGCCGTTAATATTCCATTATTATTATCACTTTTGAACACTTATCCCGCCTATTTCCACTATTCTTCATCATATCATTTGTTATAATTTATCATTTAAATCCATTTTATAAATTATTGATGCTCTTATGAATGAATATTATTTATTCTCCTTTATTTCTATTAAATTGATGATTATGAATTATTTTATCAATGATAGTTCTAATAAGTTGTTATAACATTATTCACCATTTTTAGCCTCCAAGATAATTTTCAGATTGAAGATTTGATTTTTAAAAGCGCCAACTCAGAAATTTGTTGGAATAAGGAGTGACAGTTTTGCGGTTGAGATTCTGAACAAATGGAGAAGAATCTGGAAAATCTGGAACATGGGTTTTGTCCAGAACAGACCCAATTAACTTTCCAAAGGAACAGTTTCCCCAAATTCGGCTTGTAATAAGAGAAACGCAGGGTTCTTTGAGCATGATTTTCTCAGATTTGCTGTTGCGGCCGTCCTCCAAATCTTAGCTGCAAAGCCAAATTCATCTTGCTTTTGTTGAGAGATGAAAGGAAATATATTTTCTTGTTGATCAACTGGTTAGAATCAATCCAATTATGTAAAATAAATCATGTTGTACTTATCTTTATTGTAACTTCTCTCTGATCTCTCTATTTAAATGAAAATAGAGATCAGAGATGGGGATGACTTCAGGATGACTTTGGGGATTCGAATGATGGAGAATTGAAGATTTGAATTAGAGATTCAGAAGCAAGGATTCATGATAGGATAGGAGGAAGAAAGGATTGTTTTATGCTATAAGCCTCAAAGCTTCAACTATTGTAATGATTTCACCATTTAATGATTAATACATGATTTGGGCGTTGCTGTTCATTCTGTTCCTCTGAAGTAACCCAGCAGCATCCGCTGGCGGCTAAGGGCCCAGCCTCTGGTGGAGTACACTGCTACTGCTACTGTATATTATATTCTTTTGTTTTATGCGTGGTTTTCTTATCCATTTTATTTGGTAATCTGGTATATTATTTTACATCACAGCTCTGTCACGTAATCTCATTTCCTGAGACAGAGATATCATATCGATTTTGCAACGCATTGCTGTTTCTTTAAGTGCTGATATAAATGGTTTTTACAGGATACCATTGCTATTCAATTATGGAGTGCCTGTGTTGTAACATTTGACCATTGGTATTATTTTCATCTTAGAAATTATATTTTCTTGCGATTGTTGAATCTATGAACGTTGCTGGTCCATTCTAAAAGACAATCGTATTATTTATAACTAAGATTGATAATTGGATTACCATATCAGATTACTATATTTGTGTGAGGTGTGCATATATGATTGATTACTATTGTTCCATAATTCATCAATGAGTGTTGTTCCATAAAGTACATTCCATCCAATTTTCCTTAAGAAAGAAGATTGTTATTTCATCGTAGAGTGTGAGTTTGGTTTAATAGAGCAAGTTTGGTTCTGACTCGCGAGACTTAGTTCTTTTGATTGCTGTTCCATTTACTGCCATTCCATTTTAGACTTGCTGTTCCATTTCCTATTTGCTGTTCTATTTTATTTTCTGCCGTTCCATTTACTTGCATTTGCTGCTTTGGTGTGAGAGAAGGTCTAAGGCTATAGTGAGCCTCAGCAGTCGCTGCCTAGCTCCCAGACCTATTGTCTATGCTCTAATTTCCTTTCCATCAGTTTCTAGAGGGATGGGTTATCGCTTCTGCACCCTTGACTGATAAGCTGCCTTGTGTGATTTTATCCTTTTGAAGCAATTTAGTCATAGTTTAGCATCCATTTACTCTTGTATTTTCTAAATGCTGTACTACTAAACATTACTCTTGAGTAAATAGCCGCCTCAGATTGAGTACACTCTTGAAATAAAAAGTCGTCCCTAGGTTGATAATTAATGTGAGGTAATTAGGAGTTTAAAAGACACCTTTTTATTTCTCCACATTTTGGCGCCGTTGCCAGGGAGAGTGTAGCCATTTCTAAAGAGTAGTGTGAATCTGATGAGTGCCTACTAGGGAAGATTTGGATCTTAAAAATAGAATGTAAGAACCTGCGCATGGAGCATGTAAAAGCCCTGCTCCCCCGTCCGCTTTCCAGTAGGACTATTAAAGAACCTAGGGTAGAAATAGATGTTTGAATTTTTGTGTGAAAGATTAGGAAAAAAGATAGAAATTTTTAAAAATGAATCACATGATCCCACGCAAGTGGTGATGTAAGCACTACCCATTTCACTAACCGATTAACAGGAACATTTGAAGAAGGAGCCTCGAAGAAACACATGAAGAACATCTTCTATTATGGTAAGAAATGGCTCACATTTCTACTTTTGAATTTCCTATCAAAGATCTAGGAGGAGTGACACAAATGCACATAATTCCCCCATGTTTACCAAATTTTCATGGTTTAGCAAATGAAGATCCACATACATTTTTGTTTGAGTTTGAAATACTTTGTAGAGGATATGATTATTGTACTAATGATCAAAGATTGAAAATGTTTCCTCTTACTCTAAAAGGAGCAGCTCTCCGATGGTTCATTAGCCTAGGTGGGAATTGCATCCAATCATGGGAGGACATGAAGAACATATTCTTGAAGAAGTACGAGGACTATTGCAAAATCCAATGAAGATATTTTCGGTATGATACAAGGGGAAGATGAAAGTTTGGAGGACTATGTAGATCGATTTCAATACAACTTTCAAAAATCAAAATATAAGCATTTGGAAAAAGAGATATTAAAAATCCTCCTTCTTAAAGGGATCAAAAATAAATTTTTAGAAATCTTAAATCTGATAGGAAAAGGTGATGTTTTTCAGTTATCATATGATGATTTTTGTGAGTTGTGCATAAGGTATTCAAGAGGAATCTCCAAGGCTCGTAAGAATTCTAGAGATGTTTGTTCTTTCTTTTCCAAATCTGCTACAAGAATAAGAGACATAAGAGCTGAAACCAATGTGTTATTTGAAAATTTTAAAGTTGATTTTATTAGCTCTCTAAATGAAAAATTGGATGTTTTGCAGGTTCATAAAAATGAAGAAATTGATGAAGTATTTTTCACTCATGACCGAAAGGAGCATACCATAGATGTTTGTTCTTTGTTATCTAATTTGGAAGTGGCATATCAAAGAGGTAAGAACACTGCAACAAGGTCAAAACCATGGAAATCATGGCTTACAAGTATGGTTCAAAATGCTTCCTCTCCACTTTCTTACTTGCATAATCCATTATGGAATACTAATGTGTTAGGGCAGCCATGTCAATCTCAATATAACCACCAACAATTTTGTCTACAAGCTTGGCATGGTTCACCTTATGATTGGATGACTACTCTTCCTCATCGTGTAGCACAAGCACATTCTCCATATTCTCCACCGGCTCTTTTACAACATCCTGCTTGCATATCATATTCATCCACTCAACCCAATCAACCACATAATCGCAATGCTCCATTCTTTACACATTTTCCTGCTCAACTAATTCCACACCATCACCACAATAAACCAATACAACATGCTTACAATGTTGAACTGCCAAATTTACCCACCCTTCCCACCCATTCTATCTAACATGTGTTATTAGAGAAAACTTACAATGAGATTCAGAATGTTTCAAATGCAAAAATTGTAGAAGCTATGGAAGAAAATGAGGTTTCTTTACTATGCGTCAACAAGCTATTTTAAAAGCTCAAGAACTTCATGATATGATGGCTATGGGAAATCAAGAAAGTAAAGGATATATTGAAGATTGGTTTCACTCCATCATTTGTTTGCAACATCACTCTATGCTTCAACAATTTTTGATACCATTTTTTCAAGGGAAGTTGGCTTCTCATACCCTAATTTTCATCAATATGCATCTTTCAAATTTGGGTATGTGCATACATGAAGCCCTATTGCAAATATGGCTCCACTGGAAGTACTCATATACGTAGTTATATTCTTTTTTCAAATCAAAATAGGTTAGTGTAAAAAATAAAATAAATAAGGGAATAAATAAATGCATTTTGTTTTTTTTAATGTAAAACTAGTTTTTTGTTGCAACATGCTATGCAAATCAACATTGGTGATAATTTTTTAATTTATTTGTGTATGTAGATGATTTATAATAGAAATAACAATTCTACAAACACTTATATTCATTTTTATCATCAATATGAAAAAATGCTTGAATATCATTTTTTTCGCTTGCGGGCTTGATGGAATTTCTGGAAAAATAGTCGCGACAGTCATGTTTTGAGGGACCAAAAGTGAATATTTTTAAAAATTGTTTCTATCCTAAGTATCCCTTGATTTCTAATTTCCAACTCAATTTGAATCACTCAATTTGGATTTGAAACGAAAAAGTTAGAATCAAAACATTGACCGAATGTCTAGCGGGCATCTCAGGAACAGAGTTGGGACAGTCAGTTTTTGGAAGCCTAAATGAATGAATTTTTAAAACCTGTTTCTATCCTAAGTAGCCCTTTATGTCTACTTTCCAACTCAATTTGAATCACTCAATTTGGATTTGAAACGAAAAATTTAGAACCAAAACATTGACCGGATGTCTAGCGGGCAGCTCAGGAATAGAGTTGGGATAGTCAGTTTTTGGAAGCCTAAATGAATGAATTTTTAAAACATGTTTCTATGGTAGATTCCACTATTAACCTAGTTTAAAATAAAATTGGAATCACTCATATTCGATATCGTATGGGGAAGTTATGATCAAAATACTGATTGTCTATCATAAATCGGCACCCTTAAAACTATGTATTTCCGGTTGTTCCTTACAGTATTTAACCTATCAATTCTTTTTCTCTTAAAAACCTGTTTCTATTGGAAATAAATAAATTAATATAATTTCATTTCCAATTTGAATCATTCGAATTCGACATCAAACAAAAAATTTATGCTTGAAATATCAATTATTGGTCTAAGCCGGGTAATCAAAAACGACTTTATTATACAGGTTGTTCTAACTAAAATTGACATATCATATCATTGAATTTTTAAAACCTATTTCTATTGCAAATAAACCCTTGAATTAGCTTTCATCTGGCTTTGGAATTACTCAATTTGGACGCAAAATAAAGAAGTTGTGATTAAAATACTGCTGGTTAGTATGGTCGACCACTGCTCTCCCGCAGGTGACAAATAAATTTTACTTTGTTATTTTCTCCGTGGATTTGTTCTACAAAGTAACTACTTGTTAGTTTTTATGCATAATTTTTGGATTAAGGGAGCCCGCGCACCTCTCTTTCTCCATGATTTAATGTTTTATTGCAGGTAGATACTCGTTTTTTGCAGGTCCTGGTAGAAAAAGAAGGTCAATTTATGGACGAGTGATTTTGACAGAAATTTTAAATGAAACAAAGTAATTTCATCCAACTCATTACCCAACAGATTCATAATAGAAGAAATGAAGAATTGATTTCCATTTGAAGATTCATGTCATGTCTTTGCTGCCAAAACATTTTTCGAATAGATCATTTTTTTATAACATCATAGTTGTTGTAACTTAATTTATTTATTTACATACTGTTTTTTGTTGTTTCTTTTCTAATTTCTCTTATATTTTGTGTTTCAGGTGTTGCTTCATTTAAAGTGTAACTCATCCTCAGCATCAATGCAGTGAACAACTAATTCATTCTTTGCGTGCTTGCATTTTATGATTGTGCATTTTGTTGTTCCTTTTCTGAAGGGACAGCATTTGTGTGCATTTTTGTCGTTCCTGCTGTTCGTTTTTCAAAGGGACATAATTTTTCGTTTTACTATTCATTTCTCAAAGGAATAACACTTTTTGGGTCAACTATTCATTTTGTTGTTCCTTTTCCATGGTTCATTTTGCTGTTCCTTTCTGAAATGGAATAGCTGTTGTTCGTTTTCGGAATGGAGCAACACTTCTACACTTTCATGTTTTGTTGTTCCTTTTCGAAATGGAACAACACTTCTGCACTTTCACAATTTTTTGTTCCTTTTCGAAATGGAACAACACTTATGCACTTTCACGTTTTGCTGTTTCTTTTCGAAGTGGAACAACACTTCTGCACTTTCACCATTTGCTGTTCCTTTTCGAAATGGAACAACACTTCTGCACTTTCACGATTTGCTGTTCCTTTTCGAAATGGAACAACACTTCTGCATTTTCACGTTTTGCTGTTCCTTTTCGAAATGGAACAAAATTTCTGCACTTTCACGTTTCGCTGTTCCTTTCCAAATGAAACAACACTTCTGCACTTTCACGTTTTGCCGTTCCTTTTCGAAAAGAATAGCACGTTGACACTTTTCATTTTTGTTGTTTCTTTTCCAAAGGAACGACACTTTTGATTTTTGTTGTTTGTTTTCCAAAGGAAAGAGACTTGCATTTTTTGTTCCTTTTCTAAAGGAACGACACTTTTAGTTTTTGCTGTTCTTTTTTCCAAAGGAACGACATTTGCATTTTCACGCTTTTTGTGTCTATTTTTGCTTTTTTGGTATGCATTTTCTTTACACAGAGCACCACTTTCTTTTTGAGTGTTTTTGCCGTTCCTTAAAAAAAACAACACTTTGGGATTATTTTTAAGATCAACCCTTCCTTTCTCTTGTGGGATTATTCCTAGTTCATCTCAACCACATTTTCCTGATTCTCTTTCATGGCATGAAGTACACTACTTTTATGAGGACAAGAATTATGGATTCTTTTGAAGCAAGTTATTATCATTCAAGTTATGATCTTTAACAGGACAGTTCCTTGATGATAGATTTTTTTTAAAAAGGACACAATTATTTATATACTACTTAACTGCATTGTTTTCTGTCGAATATGATATTGATTGATCATCTTAATACCACGCTGGTTCCACCCTTCCTGGTTATAATCTTCTCTGTCTGTAATAAACAAGATTATGGGTATATTTTTTTCTATTGACATGTTCAACTTCTTCCACCATCCCTACTCTTAAGGAGTATTGAGCCTCCCTCTTTTTATCATAAAAATATGTAATAACAACAAAATTTTGTTCATAGATAGAGGATAGGGGGTCTCATTACGAGCCAGCCTACCATGTTCATAAGGTTGTAACAAAGTGACATTCCCATTATGGCCACCACACCAGGGTTATGATCTATTGGATAGCCAAATTATCCTTGGAACAGGAGGTCTCATCACGAGCCGGTCTGATCACTTTTGCTACATCCTAGTGAATGGTAGTGTGGTTATCTGGTTACCACGTCAGCACACTGATCTCTTCTGTAGAACAACACTGAAACTCTCTAGTTATAAATTGAAGATTCTGGCTCATATGGGTTAAAAAGCAACCCTGTCGAGGCTATGGATGCCTGCTGGCAGCAGCGGCTCTGCTTATGGTATTGAAGTTATATCTTTTCATCAATTATAATAATACCCTTATTCTTATTTTCTTTTTATCAAGAAAGGTTATTTTCCTAACTTTTTCCCTGTTCTGAAACCTTTCTGCATGAGAAATGTTTTTACGATAATCACATCATTTTCAGCTAGAATACCATCAGCAAAGCATCTTTTTAACATATTGTTGTCCTTTTTCGTTTTGCATAAACTATCATCAATCCAAAGCGTCCTATCTTTTATTCATAACTATCCTTATACACTCTGCTCTCATTATAACCATAACTCTCGCCGTCCTATCATTGATATGTGTACTTTGCTTCATTTACTGTTGTATTGTTCATTCCCTTGCCTTGCTGTCAGCACAACACTTCTCATATGCTTTATGGTCATGGAATTCCTTTTCCAATTGAAGGGGAGAATGTATGCATTCTGGGATTGCATGTGACATGATTACTGCCCTCTGCCATACCTTGTTGATTTGACAACATATTAGTATTGCATGTATACATAAGTTTTTCTAATTAAAATTTTGTATGCATATTATCTGTTGCTATTCAAAACTAACATTATGGATTCAAGCACATTGTATGCAAAATAGTGCTTTGTTTACAGGAGAATAACCAGTATGGGTAGAATTCTATTCGCAGCATGACCACATGATTGCCACTAACAGAAGAGGCTCGAGCACCTCTTGAACGTGAACAATTCTTCAGACATTATGTGCTTACCTGGATTCCACCTTTTGCATCACCTTCAGCACTAACTTTGCCTACATCAGCTTCAACAACTGCCAATACATATATGTCATTCCACATTTTTCTTTTGGACGTAAAACTTGAGGTAAAATAACATAATTTTTTGATTTATTACGAATTTAGGAGAATTTCATGAAAATCCATTTTGAGCATTATTTATCATCCTTCATTTCATAGTTTTTACCACTTCCCATTTTTCAGCAGCATATCATCTTTCGGTTTGGGGGAGTGTCACTTTCATTTATTTCTTTTTTATGACCATGTCATTCATATTCTTTATCATCCATTTATATTCTTATTCATTCTCAACACCTCCCTTATTCCATATTGTTTTACACCAAGCATAGAATTCAACAG
>APFE030624278.1:7016-32800 GCA_000404065.3 Pinus taeda
CATCTGATACATTTAGCTAGAAAAATGATTCGTTATGGTACAAAGATTGGTTATACCTATGTAAGAATTCCCAACTCAGACAAAATATTCGTAGGGAATTGCACATCTCTCCCTTAGGAGGGCATTATAGATTTCTCAAAACTTACCACAGGGTTAAGAAGGAATTTTTTTGGGATGGCCTTAAATCGGATATTCAAAAGTTTGTGGCGAATTCTTTGGTTTACCAACAAAATAAAGTTGAAACAATTAAGACCCCAAGTCTATCGACCAACTAGGACAATGAATGGGGAAATACTGTTAGAGCTTGGAACCAAGAAAACAGTAAACCCATAAAACAATAATACAAGGAATTTGAACCAGAAAATAACTAAATCATATAGGTATGTTGCATGTAATATAACCCTGACAAGTAACTGAATATCATAAATGTAGCGTTGTTGTGTTTGATGAACCCAGGGTTTTATTAAAACAAAGGTGTAATCTAAAGATATTCTAGCAATGCACAAGATCATAACAAGGGGTTAGGACCAAGATGTCAACTCGAAAATGAATCAATGCAGTTCCCTACATGACTGTGCGTAGATAGGTACTTCAAAATCCATTGATGAACTTAAATATATTAAATAAAAGTAAACAATGAAATGCTGACTGTAGTAATAGTTGTAGCGTGTATAATGATGAACATAAGAAAAACTTGAACTGGAGCATCAATATGTTTCTTAAAAGAGATTCTATTATGTATAGAAGAATTTTAAAGATTGCATACCGAACTATAAAGACCGTGCAAATATAACCATAATAATCATGAATAAAACGAGATTCATTATAACCATAATAATCATGAGCATAACGAGATTCATTATAACCATGTTTCTAGGATTGTATACAAAAAGGAACTCATAGTATCCAACTTTAAACCTATTACTGAGCCAAAAACCAGAGATTTATGCATGAACTATTTAATTAAGAATATCAATTAAAGGCCACATATGCCTTACATAGTATCTATACAAAGAACCCTTGCCATAGAGAACCATGATTTAAATGAAAAGAAAAAGGGACTTTAACAAAAACGTTGCTACATCTAAGATAACTCTTCAACAAAAACAAAGTCCAGAAACCTTAGTTCTAAACCCTATATGCCGAGAGGCCGCAAGCTAATAGATAGGCACCTGGAATTTAGGATATCGCACCCTAGAAGCCAACATCCGAAACCCCTGTGAAGGTGGGCCTACAAGTGGAAAACCATGTAGAGGGTAAAAACCCTAAGAGAGTTTGTATCTAAACCAGTTAAATAATATGAGTAACTGCAAAGAAAGTGAATGGGTGGAAAAATTGCCAATGTCAGGAGATTTTGGTTTCTCGAAACTCGAAAATGCCATCCTCAAGACTTCATTCCAGAGATGTTCTTTCCTCAGAACATAAAAGCTTGTTGGAGGAAGGGTGCATGCATAGGATGCAACCATAGAACAAATAAGAGAAAAATAGACAGTCATATGTAGTGAATAAGAACAAATGACTTTTCAATTAATCTACCTATACAGGTGAGCATTCAAAACTCCACCCAGATTTGAAGAGGCCACAGGGATGAAACCATTTGCAGATCCAAGCGGCGGAAGAATGAACTATGGAAACAAAGAACAATACCATGAACAATGCAAATCTGGCGGAAGAATCACTTGGAACCTAGTGGATTGATCCTTAGCAGAGGTTGCATTAGCGTCGAGTTGTAGAGCATGGTCCGAGAGGAGAACAAGAGACAAATGAAAAAATGAGGCCAAGGGTACCCGCGACTAAAACCCTAACCATTTGCAAGTGATTTCTTGTCGTCAGATAAAAACTTGTGAAATCAACGACTGTCGGATGCCCATCTTTTCGCTATGGTGAGACCCAATTGTAAACCATGTACCCTTCTCAATACTTCGACCATTAAATCTAAGATTTTGGTTAAGGCATAAGGTTAAAAAATCATTCCACAATAAAATCACATGTGACCCATACTGTATTCCACCTTTGATTACCTATATACACATATCATATAACATATTGCTATAATGTGATTAGATGGGTATGGTGATCACATATCAGGGACCGATACATTCTATTTAAAAAGGTAAATATTCTACTTTTTATATTTCTATGTGTATTGACTTATAAGTTTAAGGTTCACATTTTACTAGTGGTATCAAAGCCACAGGTTCAAACTCTCTGGCCTTTGGCAAGAAATTTTTTAATAACCAAATGTTTAAATGCAAAGGGTGGAGAAAAAGGGAATAATATGAGAAGCGGATGAGGAACTACCCCACCTAACCCAGAAATGTGGATTCAGTTGGGGGGAAATAGGATAAATGAGAATGTTTCATTACGAGAGACTGTTCAACAGCTACGAGCAGAAATGATGAAATTGTGTACTGATAATGAGAGACTGAGGTTAGAATAGGAGAGAATCCTAAAAATTCTCTCGAACCGACAGAATATGAGGGATCCAAATCCTAGTGCAGACAACAGACACTGAGAGGAGACAAGGCGATAACAGAGAGGTCCTCTAGAAATCGAGGAAACTCGGATTAATAATAATGAGGTAGAATCTAGGAATACTTCCGAAGGTAGAGGGAGTAAGAAGCCAAGAATTGAGTTATAGGGAGAGTTTAAGAAAATAAAACCTCCATTATTTTATGGTGAAGCAAAAGAAGAAGCAGAAGCTTGGTTGACTAAAATAAACCAATATTTTCATACATATGAATATGATGATCATTTAAGGGCCCGACTGTCTATCTACCAATTGTGAGGTAAAGCCACCCTTTGTTGGGAAGAGATTAGGACAGTTTGAAACGTGGATGAGCAGGGGGTAACTTGGGATACCTTTCAGAAATATTTCAAAGATAAATACTTGACAGAAATGTTTTATGATGAGAAAGCGAAATAATTCCATGACTTGCAGTTGGGAAAAAAATCCATGGATGAGTTTATAGCCAAATTTACTTCCCTGTTGTGCTAAGTTCCATATATACGAGAATAAAAGGTGAAGGTATAACGTTTCCTAAGTATTGTACCAGCTCATATGAAAGAACAAATAGAGTTCGATAACCCCAAAACAATGGATGAAACTATTTGAAAGGCATGTATCTCTTATCAACAGATGCAATAGAAAGGTGAAGGTAATAAGAGCTAATCGGTAAAAAGAGGACAAAAGGGATTTTCAAGAAATTTTAAGGGTAACAAATAAGGGGAAATGAAGTCTATACCTAGAAAAATAGGGGGAGGAAACTTTGGAAAGTTTCAGCAGCGGAACCGAAACCCAGATGAAGCCAAAACCACAAAAACTCAAAATAAGGTAGAACTTGGACAGCCACCAAAACCGCCCCTACATTGTTAGGGGTGTGGGGTGTTAGGGTCCTATGATTCATAAGATCAAATGATGATTGAATATTTCCTTTCAATATATCAAATTGGTAATAACATTGCATGTTGCAAATGATTTCCAATAATATATATAATATATATATATATTATTATATATAATATTATAATATAATATATATAATATATATATATATATATGAAAAATAAAAGAGGGTAATATAAAAAGAAAAATAGAATAAAAAAAAACAATCAAAACCCCAGGAAAAAGAAAAGAAGTGAAAAAGTGATGCAAATTCAAATTCCACTAGGAGAAAAATAGTTTTGTTTTGAAAAATAAATTAGGAATTGTGTGCAGCTGCTTTTAAATGCCACAATGATAGATCTTTGTTTGAATCATACAATATAATCATGGTCAAACACATTTGAATTTCTGTTGTCCTAACTTTTGACACCTATAAACAAAAGTACAAAATGACAATATGTTTTCTCATCTAGTGGATAAATGGCGGGCCTGATCTAAGCTGCGTGTCCTTTACGATGGTAATCGACGGTTCGTAATGATTTTCGACCCCCCTGCCCTTCCTACCTTCATCGGTGGGGGGGGTCCGAAAGAGGTTTTTCACTTACCCAACCCCACTTACATGTCACCTCTTCATTCTTTCCCCCCCCCCCCGCCGCCCTCCCTCTCAATACCTTATCCTACCCTCCCCCCTGAAAACTACCTAAACCTCTCCTTCCCGCCAACGATTCCCTGTGCCTACACCACTAATCCCTATGCAACACCTGTCTGATCGTTTACCCTACCCGATATTCATTTAATCTTCCTCTAAATTACCATTAAACCTCCTAATTCTCCCGCGCCTTTAACGGACGATTCCTTAACCATAAAAAGCATGTTATCCATTCCTATTACACCCTTTTTTGAATTTGATCTTACGATGTTTACTTCTATTTTCTTAATCTCAATTAATACATTTAAATTGTCTCGACATTGAGCATAAAAACAAGGCGCAACAACATCAGCTTCACCATCGTCGCCAACCTCCATTCTCAAAATTTTCTCGAGTAAATTGCATAACTCTTCAGCCTTTTCCAAATTGCTTCAAAATTCCCAATATGTCTCCCAAGAGAAAAATCAATGTTAATAATGAAAATTCTATAATTCCCCCATCAGTTGACCTTGATCAAATCCCCTTGGCTGACAGAGACTATAAAATCTCAGAGCCAAAGTGTGAGTTCGATTTATTCGAATTGCACAGCTGGCCCAAAGACATCTTCCTTGACCAGAGCGATGAAATTGGCCTTTGGGAATCCAATTTACCCCTCTACATGTTTCCCCAAACCCATCACTTCCCCAAATTTGTCCTCAAATGCCAAGCTTGTTGCTTTCCAAACCAGAGAGCCATTATGGCCCACAATGGTAAAATTATATTCACAATCACCCCTCATTCAATTAATCAAATGTTGCAGATCCCTCAGAATGATTCCACTATTCCTTTCTCAGTGGAAGCCATGAATGCATTATTTCAGAAGTTGACCTTTTCCAAGAGATTGAAGATTTTTGAAATCCTCCTACCTAATGATTTCCAGGTCCCAAAAATGAATCCACCATATCCCTCCTCCATTTTTCCAGATAAAGCTAAGAAAACCATTTCCACACTCTCATGTTTGCTGGGGTATCATTCGGATGAATGGGTAGATGAACCTATTTTAGGTTTTATGTCCATTTCTCCATTGAAGAAAAGCCCTTGGTAATTTTCAATTTTAGCCACTTCCTTGCTGGCAGCATTCATGAACAATTCCTTAAGCTTCAAACTGAAGGAATTTTCAAAAATGCCTCTATTCTTCTGTGTATGTTTCTATTTTATCAAGCAGACAAGTTCCCATTTGCAGTACAAAAATTGAATGAACAGGGGGAGCCACGCTCAGTCATTTTTTGGACTTCCATGCCGAGAATGAATTCAGAAGAATACAACTTCAAATTTTTTTTTGATCAAGTTATTCATCCAGCTACATGTTTGTTGAGAAATGAGACAAAACCTAGGGTCACTGCATAGATTCAAAATAGTTTACACCTAAGTGAGCAGGTCAAAATAGGTGACTAGTATTTATACCGGGATTACACCGAAATAAGACTGTATGGGTGTGAGATTCCATCTTATAAAATGCCTAGGTATCTCTCAATGATAATTTTTTCTTTAGAATACATTAGGGAAATGATATACTCAGATGAGGTCCATTTTGTGTTAGCTAAGAAGAAATCATAATTCAGAATAAAGGTTCAAATAGGACCATTTATTTGCAATAGAAAGACAACATGAGAGGAGACAGATATCCTCCTAAAATAAATGAATTTTCCCTTGAGCTTCACTTTTTCATATGACCCATTTGGTATGATCTCTAAACTAAGAGTGGAACGAAAAACCACTCCATATGGTTACACTCAGAGGCTTGAAATCGAGAAATACATGAACCAAGATGAGTGGGAAGAAAATACTCTATAGGAAGGAGAGGAACAACTGTTACCTACTGTTACTTCACAAACTCCCACACCTAGGGAAAAAGTAGAGAAAAATCCATGGGAAAAAGTCTCTCCTTCAGTCACAGCAGTTTCAACCAAAGAATTCAAAATTTACACCAAGAAAGCAAGGACAAATCCCAAGATATATATTTTTTTAAAAGGAGTAAGGAAATCTCATATAGTACTCAAGGATCCACATTTTCTAGCAAGGGATAACATCTTTATAGGATATCCATTCTCTTCAGTCTCACAAGAGAATCCAGATACAACTCAGACATCAAAATTAATCCAGATACAACTCTTCCTTTTTATGTGCATCCTACCACCTTGTGTTAATTCAAAACTATACTCATCAGATTGTGAATTCAAAAATCATCACATATTTTCACTACAAGTATATTCATTATGAGCAAGAGGACACAAGGGACGGTGAATTGAAGAAGAAGTTCCCATAAGAGATTCTTCTTTGACCAGATCATATTCTAGATTAGAACCTTTTAAATTGAAGCCCCCTTGAGAAATCAGGAAATTATTTGATGTACCTATGCCTTCATCATCATATCTAGAAATGGAGTGATTATAATCAGAATTATGGTTTTCCAAGGCTTTAGTTCGATTAACCATTTTTATTTATTTTTATTGATTACCGAGATTGTAAGATTGTGAATCACCTGAGAATGAAACAACAACATCTTGAAATAGGAAAGAGAGATTAAAATAATCTTCACCCTTCTTCTCCTCTACCAATGGAATGTGACCACCTTGTAACTGATCACAATTTGGACCAACAAACTAAGAATAAAGAGTATTTGAAGAAATTTTTGGTGAAGTAGATTGATCAAGTGAATCGAGGTACAAAAATCCATGAGGTTTAGATGATAAAGGATGACAGGTACCCCTTTAAGAAACATGTTTTCAATTGAAATGAATTTGGGATTAAGATTATGTGCATTGATGTGATCTTGGAAAATCAAGGGATCCACCACCACCTTAGGCTCCATTTTTTTATTAGAACATTCAAAGCTTTCCCAGATGATGTATTGACCATTGAAATCAAAACAAGGTGGAAGAGGCAGACGAACAATTTGATTTTGAGATTTCCTAATTCCGACAATAGCACCAGAGACTACCTTATTACACAATGAAAGGGGAGGAGGAAAAGGGACAAAAGGGAAAGTAGGTTCCTCCTTTGAGATTAGAGGTGTCTTATGACTAATAAAAGTTGGGATAGGACAATCAACCAAGGATTCAGATTCACAATGTTTCAAAGAAATTTGGGCCAAACGTTGAAACTTTTCCTTGAAGAAATCCTAATCCACATCTTCTTCAGGAAACTCATAGCATAGGTGAAGAAATATATTGGAAAAACATTCTATTGATTCATTAGGCTTCATTCTAAGTTGATTAATCCTTTTATAAATAGTTTGGTAATCATACATATTAGAGGCTTGATGAAGCTCCTTGAAAAGCTATTCAAATGCCTGAATCGAAGCAGCTGGTATGGTATGACACTATAACTTAACTCGACCTTTGATTGTGAGGGTGAATAATTTATAGGCAACATCTTCACTGTACACTTCATAAAAACCACAAAACTTAAGGAATTGAGATGTATTCTCGGCTATGGATGTTCCACCCTCACTAGCAAACTTTAATTGAGACAAGTTGTAAATAAGTTTTGCGGGGAATGAGAGATTAGATATATTATTAAATAATCCTATGATTATGATTTCATAATGCGTCATTCAAGATGGAAGATTCAAAACAGACTCAATGATCTCATATTGTCATCTAGCCCTCCTTCTAGTTCTAACTTTTGACGGTGTTGGCTGAAGTCCTCTAAGAAAAGGGGTCTTCGAGTATGAATTCCTAACTATACCTCACATTGTGTGCAGTAGGAGCCTCATATGGATAATAGGTCCAATCACCATTATTTCTAGGAATTTTCCTTGGATACAATTATCAACATAAGAGATTATACAAACAATATTTGAGACAAGCAAGTTGACACTGTGAGGCATACAGTTGCAATGTATATATGGTACTTTCATGAAAGGGAAAAGAGATAGTGAGCCTCTAGAAGAAAAGTAAGAGTACTATTCTAAAAGAGACACTCAAGAGCATGAGCGGATAGTTAGTTAACCTGCAAAGTAGTTCACAAGATAACAATGATCATAAAAGAAATTAAAAATGCACATTCAACAAGATATATACTAAATCCTTCGAAATAGTTCATTTTCATTAGTATGTGTTAGCATAAACCTACACCACAAACAATGGAAAATAGTATAACAATCATCCACAACATATGCATGAAAGTGTGTTGGCTCCAGAATCTTCATATATTAAGTGAAAGTCCCAAGATACATAATTACAATGTTGCCACACTAGTCCCAGTAGTGGAACATTAAGTCACTACTTGCTCCTCTAAAGAAATATCTTCTCTCCTATGTGAAGTTAAAGAAGCCAAGGTGAAAAATTTCCCAAAAGTCCCCTCTCTTGAGCTATAAGGGTGTATTTAAAACAAATGAGGTGACTCTCCACCTCCCATGTGACTCTTGACCTCCCTCATGATTATTGAGCTCCTACTATGACTTTTCAAATTCCTATGTGACCTTTGAGCTTATACATGACTTCAAAACCTTTTATTGACTTTTCAAATTCTACGTGGGACCTTTGGCTTCCGCACATTCTACATTTTCTCATTTTTTGGAAATTACATAATTACATTCCACAGGTGATGTTGAAAAATACATTAACACATATGACTTTTGTGGTGAAAATTTGAGAAACCATGATTTGACGATGGTGACATAAGACCTCGTAGCACATAAAGGTCAAACTCTTCTATTTGTTTTTATGTCTTCAAACTCATGATTATACTTCATCTTCACCCTAAAAAGGGTATGAATTAGTGTTGGAACCTTCCAAGTCAACATGAACTTCCATCTCTTCGTCATGTTCCACGATTCCTTTACTCTTACATGATAGCATCTTCGTGTCTCCAATTGATAGGTGTCCTCCTTATGACCTCTCCTTGCTAACCCTTTAACATCATATTATCATGATACAATGATATCACCTACAAATGAATTCACTCGTGACAAGACAACATCAATCCCATAATCACCTATTCTACCTATGCTTTATCATACAATATATTGATTGTGATGGGATAGTGGGAAAGGGTTTTGAGAGAGAGAGACTAGAAATTGCACAGTTAAGCTCAACAGTGACCAACAGAGGACCATTCTTTCTAGTGGAAATATGCAATATGAAATAAGGGGAGGATTTTCAAGGTTCTACATAGTGGGGAAGTCTAGGAGACAAGGGTGATGATCTTGCTGACTGAGGATGCGCAGTGTGCAGTGCTATGGGAAGAGGAGGCATGGATTGTTTAGTTGAGCTTCACATGGAATGAGGGATGGCCTAACTATTGAATGGAACTATGAAATGTGCAATTGAGGAAAGAAAGGACAAGGTATTACACAGTGAGGGTTTCAGTTAACAGGAGAGACATGGCTAGCCACTGTAACTGTGAAATGCATAGTGATTGAGGAGAATACTCTAATATTTCACAGTTGAAGGATGAAATGGCCTAGATATGGACCTATTTTCTAATCATAACTGCTAAATGCATAGTAAGAGGCTCACTTGGTGAAGGGATTGTGTAGTTAACTAGTGTAAGTAGTATAAGTGTAGGTCATTGTACCTTGAGGATGTTGACTTCACCATGAAAGGGAGAGAGCCTTTGTATTGCATAGTTCTATTTATCAGTGATTAGGAGGAGCCTCCACTACCCACTATAACTACACCATATGAAATGGAGGCAATAAGAAGTTAGTCTTGTGCATAGAAAGCAAGGGTAAGCTATGAGACTTGAGACAATGTGCTTCAGGATTGCATAATGTGTTTCTGGAAGAGACTATCTTAGGATGGCATAGTGCACCTTTATAAGAGGTAAGGGATGCATGCTTGTAGGCTAAGAATGCATAATGTACTCATCCAATAGCTAGGATTTTAGGTATGCAAAGTGTGAAGACAAGGGAAAGCCCAAAAATTTCTAAATGTTGGATCACTAGAGCAAGAGAGAACACATGATATAAACAAGTTCCAAAACAAATTTTCACACACACTTTATACCATAAAAAAAAATCCAAGAGTATGCATAGTAATCAAGATCCACATTCATATATTTAAAAGACATCAAAATGAGACTTATTTCTAAGTGTTACATTTGAAATGTAGATTTGCGACACTTAGAATACAAGTTACGACACAAGTGTCGACTACAACCAGAAAGTGCACCAAGATATGGGGAAGTGTCTAACGTATATTCTTACGATTGATATGATTAGCTAATGTAGAAGAGTGTGCTAGAATTTCCTCTAGTGGTACGTGAAATTGCTTTAACAAGATAAGTGAAGATAAGCGAAAGAAACACAGGCAAGAGTGGAAGCAATCAAAAGCAACACTTGTGACACTAAGAATAAGTGAAAATGACACTTGTAAAAGCTAAGGAAACTAAAAGAGACACATAAAAAAGTGATACTTGTGAAAGTGAAAGCAAGAAAAAATGACAGTGGTGAAAGTGAAAGTGACACTAACAAAAGCAAAAGCACACAAAAGCAAGAGTTTGGAAAACTCTTCCGAATGATAGTATAGATGCAACTAAGAGTCATAGAATGATCCTTATGTTTTAGAGTGCACAAATCTTGGAAGAAAAAATTGACTTGGAGAATTCCATTCTCACTGTTAACTAGAATTGTATAGTGGTTGTCAGCAAAGGCTGCATAGGCACTGCCTTTATGAACCATGCAGTCACTACCACCAAGGGTTTGTTGGAATTATGGCTAATGTGTTTTCCTTGATGGCAACCTACTTGACAAATATGTCCTTCATGTAAACTTGGTTATAACATGGTGATTATAGAACTATTACAGATGACATGATTGATGGTATAGGTATTATAGAGGATATGGAAGAGAATTGACAGCGCAGTCACAAAATGCATGGAAATTTTGAAGTTTGAAAAGTATATGCAACCCTTGTAAAGAATAGTCACATACATGCATAGGTTATGTGAACATAATTCATGTACATAATCTGATCCATGGAAAATAGGAAACCAGGAGAAATTACCATGATAATTTCCCATAATATTGTGTCAACAACATCTATTCGATCCCGTAAAATGAATACCAACAACATTAATAAGGGATTTGCATATGTTATTGGAAATGGAAAAATATATATAAGGAGATGGAGATTAGGGAACTAAGTGTGCAATGTAATGGATTATACATGTGTGATTTGATTTTAAACAAGTATGTACTAGGGAGCAAGGAGAAGGCTCATATATGAAATATATAAAGATATATTGAATATATTATTGATTGATTTTCATGTTGCAGAATGTTTTAATTACTAACAATGCAAGATTTGTGGTTATATTGGGGCTATGATCTGAATGTGTTTGTAGATATCTCTAATTTTGAAAATGAAGTATGTGAAATGTGTGTTGTGTTTTCAAATAAAATTTGATTCAGTACTTTAAGATTTGTATGCAAGTTTTACTCTAGAATGTCACGTATATATGCAAATCTACTTTAGCATAGTCACATATACATACTATGATAATATCATTTAGATAGTTTATTGACCTGGGTTGTTTATCAATAGATTTTTTGTTGATTGATGCATGTGTTGAATTTTTCCTTGAACAAACATAATGAATTGGTAATATGTGTTGGTACTTAGTATTTTGAAATATGTATGCACGTTTTACACATGGGAAATGTGTATACACACATATTTGTTTAATGGATATCACATATATATTCTAGGGTTTGTAATTTCCAGTTGGCGATGATATTTGATGAAGTATTTATTATTTGTTGCTCTTTATCAATGATGTCTTGATCATGATAGTTTGTTGATTGGATTAATTTGACTCTAGCCTAGTATATTGATCAATAATTGAGTATTTAGTGATTGATTATTGGTATATACGTGATCAAATGTTGCAGTGCTTTAGTATTGGTAATTTTTTTATTCATTTAGTGATTTTTGATTGGTTTAGTACCTATAATCATTGATTGAGTGGTACAGTGATTCATTCCAACATTCAATTGAGATATGTACGCAGGTTTGATGCACAGGAAACACGTATATATAATATCTATATATATTATTATATATATTAATATATATATAATATATATATATATATATATATATATATATAATATATATAATATATATGTATATATATATATATATATTATATATATATATATATATATATAATATATAATATATATATTATATATATATATGCTACATATTATGTTGCATATATATTTAGGTAAATTTGATCACGGGTTTGTAATGACTACAAATTAGTTTTGTATTGATGGCAATATTATAGGTTGATTAGTATCAGTGATTGGTGGAACGGTATCTTGGTATTCAACATATTTTTGGATGTGGGTCCAATTTGAAAATAGATGAAAGGTGGTCTGCATGTTTTGATGTGTATTTGAGATAGGTGGATCCAGTATGAAACATTATGAAACAAGGTCCACGAGGAGCTAAGGGTTGGAGCCTTCAGTGAGGGGTAGATGCAACCTTCCAGAAGGAGCCGGTAAACGCGATTACGAGGTTTTAACTCCCTTCTAGTTAGTTCTATAGAATGAGTGAAGGTTCTATCCTCCCGCAGGTGGATGAGTGCATGATGGAAAGAGATTGTGCTAGTACAAGACCATGATGTAATGAATGATTTTTCATTATAATAAGAGAAGAAGACAAAGTTGACAACAATGGTGGTTTTCTCCCACATTGGGTTTCGACCTAAAATCTCGATGTTGTTATGTGTTGATGTGTTGCTTATGTGTGATGATTTATCTGATTTTTATTGCATACTGAATGATTAATAAATTATTTATGAAATGGCTAAGTTAAACATCCTTATGGAAATTATGAAAAGTTGGAAATCTATATATACACATTTTTAATTCACTAAATATGCGTACACACATGGGTTGTCTAAATAAAAGTAGCCTACATAATTCTACATTTGAAATTGAAGGTTAAAGTGAAACAAAGATATTAATTCAACCCCCTCCTCTTAGTATTCTTCCTAAAAATTGGTATTAGAGCAGGTCCCTCAAAAGAATCTTGATCGCTTAAAGGGAGATCTAAAAGGAGAAGCAAGATGGAAGGAGTATTTTCTACAAAGCCACCTTTGCTTAATGGAACTAACATTATTTTTCGGAAGGTTGGGATGATATCATACTTGCATTCACTAGGAGTTGATGTATGGGGGGTTGTTGAAGATCGATATCAATATTTAAACTCCATTCCCATGGATAATGTAGGAAATAAGTAGTATGAGAGTAATGAAAAGGTAGTAAATGCTATCTTGGGAGGACTAGTAGAATTTGAGTTAATGAAATTCATGCAACTAAACACTGCTAAAGTAGTATGGGACAATATTTTGCAAAACTATGAGGGTGACAATAAGGTAAAAAGTTCCAAACTTTGTTCATATAGAATACAATATGAATATCTTAGAATGCATGATGATGGAAGCATTTCAAACTTTTTCCTTAGAGTAGATGAAATTGTTAATGCAATGAGGGGCCTTGGTGACAATATTGAGGATTCTACTATGATTGAAAATATTTTGAGATCACTAACCCCAAAGTTTGATGCCAAAGTATCTACCATTGAAGAAATTCAAGATTTGAAGAGTCTTACCCTTGAAAAAATCCATGGGATCTTGACAGCTTATGAGATGAGAAAAGGGGATACATCAGGTGTTAGAGAAGCAACAAAAGGGATAGAGAAAGAAAAGCCTAAGAATATAACCTACATTTCAGATGAGGAAGAACCAAATTTCATGAGAAAGTTGCAAGTGGGAACTGGTAAATTCAAAGGTAAGCTTCCCTTTAAATGTTTTTCTTATGGAAGAGTAGGTCACTATGCATCCAAATGTCCATATAAAGAAAATAATGATAAGAAAGAAAAAGGAAAGGATGTATACAAGAAAAATGGAAAAAAAATTCTCTACCAACAAAAGTTTATATTCTAATGAATATATTCAAAGCACATCTGATTATCAGGAAGATATTGATTCATATTCCAACAATAGTTAAAAAAATACTTATGGCTCTTTAAGATCAATCAACTAGTGAATCAGATTATTGTAAAAAAGATGATTTAATGAAAGCATTGAAAGAAGTTGATAGACTCAAGAATGCAAACAAAGAATTGGAAATTAAAGATATAATTATGTTCAAGGAAATAATCATGTTAAAGATTCAATTAGAAGAAACCAATAAAATATCAAAAGAATTAGCAAAGCAACTTCAAGAAAAGGAAAGACAATGTGAAAAATTAGTATAAAAAATTGTGACTCTGAGAGAAGATTATGAGAGAAAAAAATGGGTAAAGGCATTTGAATAATTAGATAATATAATTAATGTGAAATGCTCTCCTTTAATCAAGAAAATTATTGGATACAACCATATGGCTTCAGATTCACAATGTAATGACAAGGACTAGCATAAGGTTTTTCAAAAGAAAATTGAATCAAGTCACTCATCTGAAAGGAAATCACCTAGATCAAATTCAAGATCAGTCCCCAGTTATAAAGGATGGTTTTATGGATAATATTTTTCTTTCAACTCATTTGGGAATAGGGCCACTGATTGTAGGTCAAGCACTTGGAATGGAAGAAAAAACCTCCTAGTTCCATGAGATGGGATAAATTTCGCAAATTTGAAGACATGATTAGAAATTGCAAGAATATTTGGAGGAATAAGTTGAAATAGTCAAAGACGTAGGGACGATAGCCCCTAGTGTAGTCTATTGTACTTAATACATACTTCTCACAAACACTGCAAAAGTAAATGTGAGGTGCATAGCCTCATGGAAAACAAATGATGACTATCAAATCCACAAGATCAGTGGTGTATGATCTTAACGGGAGCTATGAATTTGTACCTTGATGATGATTCCATATGTTGTTATGTTATTATTTTGGTGCTAGTTATATTACTAATGTTTCATATGATGAAGTGGCCATGGTCAGGAACAAACATGACATGTTTAGGGGGATTTTTTGCCAGTAAAAATCAACATTTCACATTCATGAAGGACAGTAGCATATGCACACATTTATTGACTTAGACCGTAGTGTATGCTTTTTGTGACGATAAAGAAGTGGCATAAACTCAGGGGGAGTTTCTCATATAATTTCATCAATGAATTATTGGAACTTTTGGTCTAACATTGGTTTGTTGCAGTCTGTTAATTATTTGTGAAAGATTATTGTATCACAACGAATGTTGAGTTGTTGCAAGGTGTTAATACCTATTGATTTGTCTCTTTGATGATTGATGAGAAGGATATAATGTGATCAGATTTGATGATGAAAATTTTACATAGGTTTAGGGGGATCATATTCTATGCTTATAATGGTTCATTGTTGGCATTATGGTCTATTTCATGATGTTGTCGATTCTTGTTTCATTGCTTACTATTGGAATATATTTATGTTGATTAGATTGCATGTGATGAAGATATGGATGGTGCCTTAAATTTCTTGTTATTATTGTTGTTGTATAAATATTGATACACTTGATGAGGAAGATATGAATGTTATGCTTACTGTTGATGTTGGTCGATAATCAATATGTTAATGATCAGTTCTATTCTACTTAATGGTTTGTGATATTGTAGGTACTCTTAATTTTCACATATGTTGTTGGTGCATGGAAAAAATATGTTGCCTATGGTGTTGTGATCCAAGATATTTATATGATTTTGTTGTTTGAGGATTATGGATCTTCCTATATGTGGAGAGAGTGTGCTGACCTTGATGACATGAGGTCAATGGGTTGATTTTCTGTAAGAATATTATGATGCTACTTAAACTACTTAGTGTTACTTGGATACATTATATTTGGCCATGTGTTGATAATATTGAAGAGACTGATGTTATACTATCTTATCTACCTGATTTCTTCTTGATGATGAGAATGCTCATGTTATTTTCATTATATATTTCTACTATCAGATGATTATGTTGCAAATGCCTATGTATAGCATGGTGGTTTCTTATGATTATCATGGTTTTGTTGCAATGATTTCATTGTTGAGATCCTTTTTGAGATGTTCCATAGAGAATGTGTTATTGCTCATGGATGCCATGTATTTATCACATGTATGTATCTTGATGAAAAGGTAATGAAAATACCATGTTTTAATCATTGTAAAATTTGGTAATCTATGGGCTATTGGGATCAAGTCATTCCATGTATGTAATCCCATTATTTTGGGTGACTGGCGTAAAATTTGGGTCCAATCTATAATCCCATTATGTTGATGATTGATCTTAGAGTCATTGGCTATAGGAGAAGTCATGAATATCCATGTATTTGAGTCATAAAGTCTTATACTTATATTGTGTATCTCTAGAAGGTCCAACATATGCTCAAGGGGGCATGGTCAATATGCAGTTTTCATGATTCATATCAGAAAATCCGAATTACAATGTTGATCTCTACAAATGGAAGTACTTCATTCAACCTAGTTCAACCCTTTTCCTTTGATTTAAAAGGGGGGAGAGAAGACTTGGTGTCTGCAGGAGGTTTCCAAACACCAAAGTGGTTTACATCAAGTCCAAAGGGGGAGATTATTGGAATTATGGCTAATGTGTTGTCCTAGATGGAAATTTGCTTGAAAAATATGTCCTTGATTTCAACTTGGTTATAACATGGTGATTATAGAACTGCTACAGATGACATGATTGTTGATATAGATATTATAGAGGATATGGAAGAGAAATGACAACTCAGTCACAAAATTCATGGATATTGTGAAGTTTGAAAAGTGTACATGACCCCTTTAAGAATAGTCATGTACATTTGTAGTTTATGTGAACAAAAGCCACATGCATAATATGAACCATGGAAAGCAGAAAACCGAGAGATATTGCCATGGTAATTTCCCATAGTATTGTGTCAACAATGTCTATTTGATCCCGTCAAATGAATGTCAACAACATTAATAAGGGATTTTCTTGTGGTATTGGCAAAGGAAAAAACTATATAAGGAGATGGAGATTAAGGATCTAAGTGTGAAATGCAATGGATTATTCATGTGTGATCTGATTTGAAACAAGTATGCACTAGGGAGCAAGGAGAAGGCTCAGATCTAAAACATCTAAAGATATATTGAATATATGCTTGATTGATTATCTCTTTGTAGAATGTTTGAATTTATAACAATGAAAGATCTGTGGTTATAGTGGGGCTATGCTTTGAATGTGTTTGCAGAGATCTATAATTTTGACAGTGAAGTATGTGGAAAGTTTGTTTGAAGAGATAATTTGATTTAGTAACTTAAGATATATATGCATGTCTTCCTCTGGATCTTGAATATATGCATATTTGCTTTAATATAGTCATGTATACATACTGAGATAAAATGATTTATATTGTTGCTTGATCTGGGTTATTTAACAATAGTTTTTTTGTCAATTGATGCATGTGTTGAAGTTTGCCTTGAACAAATAGAATGACCTGCTAATATGTGTTGGTACTCAGTATTTTGAAATATGTACGTAGGTTTTTTACATGGGAAATGTGTATATACACATATATGTTTAATGGATGTCACATATATGTTCTAGGGTTTGCAATTGTTGGTTGGTGGTGACAGTTGATAAATTCTATATTTTTTGTTGTTGTCTATCAATGATGTCTTAATCAGGATGGTTTGTTGATTGGATTGATTTGGCTATGGCCTAGTATATTGATCAATAATTGAATATTCAATGATTATTTATTGATATATCTATGATTATATGTTGTAGTGCTTCAATATTTGTAATATGTGATTGATTTGGTATTATTTAAATAGAGAATCACATGAGGAAGGATCAAATGGTGGATAACTTGTTGGGAGGATGAATTTTATGTGATCCTTGGAAAGCTTTGGATTCATAGATGTGGGTTGATCTAGTGAAACATATCTAGAGTAGTCGTTCTATCTAAAAAATATCACCAAAATTAAATCCTCACAATAATAATATAGTTAGTGATGATAGAGTGATGGATGCCCAAAATCTTGTTGATGGTTTTCACACATGCAGACCCCTACAAATTAACATGCACCATTAAATAAGTTGCTAAAATTAGATGATTGAGTCATACTACAAGAAAAAATTGAAAATGGGGAAAGGGATGGTTATCATGGATATAATGCTCCTACATTAGAAGCAGAGGGTGATAATGAACAAACCAAACATAATAACTCTTAATCTTGAATCACAATTATTAACAACTTAATTCTACAAATAGCCTTGAATAGAAAAACTATAATAGAAAAATATTATGGACCTCTTTATTAGCAACATTGAACAATAGGGGATAAATATCTAACTTCATGCAAATATTTAATTAATTCCTTATTAAATTAACTCAAAGAAGTTATATGAACAAAAAAAATTGTTGTTGGGCATTGATATAAGCAATCCTAAGTCACTAGGAAATCTCTTCATCCTAATTATCACTACCCATTACTCAACTTCAATCCATACAATAATATATGCATATTGAAAGGAATAAAAGTGGTCAATGAACACCACCTCAAATAAATGAAATCTAGTCTTGCTATATTTGGCAACCTAGGCTTGTTCAACCAATCTCAACATGACATGCCAAATAGATGGTATTAGAAGATGGGTCAAACTTTTGAATGATTACCTTGAATGCAATATGTAGCATCCAAGTGCAATTTAATTAAGAGTACTTAGTGACAAATATAGTGTTTGGTTGAGATTAAGAATTTTAATTGTTCACTAAACAAAATTATGGATTAAATTATGGTTATCATTATGTTGATAGGGATTAAAGTTTTTCCATTACATACTGTCACAAGGGAACCACCATTAATATTACCCAATGAGGAAAAGTTTAATTTATATATTGGGAATGGAGACCACATTATCACATCAATTTAACATGATTTCAATTATAAAATAAGATTTTTTATCTACATATCGAACCTACTAGAAGTTTTAATGATCCACTCAATCTATAAAATACACCACATTATGTTATTAAAAAGATTATTAGGAGATTTGTTTTTAATAATTATATTAAGGAATTTAACCTTTCATTTGTAGAGTAGGTGTAGCTCGCGGGAGGAGTCTCTATTATCCTCCCCACCTAGGTTCCAATCCCAGTGATATTGACATGCTTGCTTCTAGGGAGCCATTTCTACATGAAAGATAATCAACTCACCTAGACACAAGTGGCTTTTCGGTTGATGTAGCTAACATCGATCTCTAGTAAAATGAACCCAAAAAAATAACATTTAATTTAATATCTGATTGTATTTTTTTCTTTATAAGAAGAGCTTCAGCGTAAATCACATGAAAACGACATTTGTCGACGCGTTTCGAACCAACCAGTGTGGTTCATCATCAGGACAAGTTGTATTTTTTTCGTTAATTTTATTTAATTTATTATTGAATTTTCTTATCTGATTTCTCACAAAGTGTTTCCACACAAAGTGGAAATTCTATGCACGTGATCATTAAGTAAATGAAAGACTTGTAAAAATGGTATGGGTGTTCTTTGCACATGTTCACTAAGTAAAATAAAGTTACAAAAAAAACTTATGAAAATGATATGAATGTTCCTTGCACATGAACATTGAATAAATTAAAGACTTATAAAAGTTATACGTAGACTACTACAAACACTAGCCCATAGGTTGTTTCAATGAACAAAAGGCACTTGAAATAGTGTAATGCTACTGAAGATGACACCTGAAATTGTGTGAACACTAAGGATGTAGTTCCTTTGAAGGGGAGGGGATTGTAACATCCCCAAAACTTAACCCTGTTGACAATGTAATTGTAATTAATTATGTTATTGATCTTTGTATGGGAATGTAAATGTAAATGGAAAAAACACCCAAAATAATTGTAATTACAATTTAAATATCATCTAATGAAGAGTTGAATCTTTGATATGATATGAACCATGAGAAGTAATGAGGAGAGGTGGAGAAAACAAAGGGGAATGGGAGCATTAATGTTTTCCAATGGATTATTGGTTGAGCTAAATGTACATAAGCATCAATATTTTCAACCTTTCCCTAAGAAAATATCTAATATGAAGGTGCAACAATAACTATGAGTAGTTATGAGAGGAGTGGGTATTAGTGCCAGGATTAATCAAGGGTATGGGAAGTTTACTACTAACCAACTTGGGAAAACCAGATAGAAAACCTTTCAAGGAAGAAACACAAAGAGACATACCCATGAAGCTTGATAGAAAAAGATTCAATAAAGAAACACAAAGAAAAAAACCCATGAAAGGGAAATGAAAAACAAATAAGGGGGAAAAAGAAAAATATACTCATGCATGAAGACAGAGGAGATCCATTTGTAGATACTATGTGTGAACCTCAACCCACCATAAGCAATAGAGTGGTATCAACTTGTAAACCCATGACTGGTAATTCGAAGTTTGGATATTGAATCACAGGGGTTTTGGAAAAGGCACTTGGATAGAGGGAGACACAGGAATCCCTTGAGTCTTGGCAGGCCTTTGAGTGGGTCGAGGATTAAAATGTGTTAGCTATGGAAACTAGTGAGGTAGCCCTCAAACAAAGTCAGGTATAGTAAGAGGATTATGCATGAGATACACTAAAGAGAAGGTGAATTGTTGAGGGACTATAAGACATGGTGAAGGGGTTCTCTCTTAACATATGTAGGCCTTCAACAACCATATTTGGTTGTGTGATGAGCCCAACATCAGTGCTTGATAGGTATCACTCCTATTTCATATATGTAATGAAGGAGAGTGGCCTTCATGCTTACACCAAAAATAACCTAAGGTATGTTTCTCTTAGGGTTATTAATGTGTAGAGTAGTTGAGAAACCATCCATAACATTTCGGTAGGACCCTAGGCTTGGTGTGATAAAAAAGAAACCAATGTCTTAATTTGATGAAGGAGGATGACCTTCATGAATCCAATCTATATTTCTGAGCAAAACTTCCCTCATGGCTTCTTGGTCATTCTTAGGAGTGGGTAATTGCAAGAAATATTATAGTTTCGTTGAGCATGTGGTGGGATGGAACATGGCTCACCCTCATTAGCTATAGATAGTGTATGATCTTGATAAGATAGGTACCCTCGTGGACTTCATATTTGTACGATAAACTATGCTAATGAGAAATAAATGCTCATGATTGGAATGTGTTGTGTTTAAGTGTTTGTCTACTTAATGCAAAATGTGGTATATATAGTCCCTATTTAAGATGTGAATTGAAGATCTAGATGAAATGGTCATATAATACTTATATGCCCCATACTAAATATTTAATATACTTATGTATCATGTATGTCATGTTATGGACAAGATGTAACAGGCTCAATAAGCATGAATAATGTCCATGGTTTGTTCTTAGAGAGACTAGAGAAGCTCCAAGCCAATTGAGGTGATAAGAGGTTCTTGTGAATGATGTGGATGCCAAAGTAATGAAAAAAATCGTTGATTTAAAAAATGGCAGACTTAAGGGTAGTATTCTTCTCAAAGCATATAATGAAACATGAAAGAGTTCAATAAAGAACTCTAGAGTTGTTGAATGCTAACTAAAGGCTTAATTTAGCCATAATGTACTCTAGTTTAAACCATTGACTAATGGGAAGGCTTTACTTGGAGGGAATGAGAGGCTTGGATATTTCAAATGAAGCAAACTAGGAATAGAGGTGTCTTTGACTTATTGGAAAGAAGACCTAGTAATTGGCACTAAAATGGAGTAATTTTGTTGATGTTGTATCATAATGGAGACCTTTGTGCCATCAAGGTTCTTCTTCTCAAATCAAGGCCCTATCGAGAATCTTTCCTCAACTTTCAGGAAAGGTAAGGATTCTCTATGTGGTCAAGCAATTCTTAGGAGGGAATTTTGGGTTTTACCTATATTTTGGGTCAAAAGAAATTATGGGGATGGGGTCCCTCAATGGCTTTCTATGAGAATTTATTGTTTTGATGCCTCAACCTTTTCCTTTGTCACACGGATAACATAAGGGCTACGATCTATAGCTAGTCAAAAGGGTGATTACAGAAATACTAGAACCCTAGGAGAAATCAAAGGAAATTCCTTTTGGACAGTTTGGTATGGTATGTTTTGGTCAACAAGGTCCACTTGATGACAAAATATGTATTTACATAGATGTAATTTGAGTATTAATTCATGAAAACTTTTGAAGAATGATGTCATGATGACGTAAATTTTTTTGATGTTATAGTGTGAGGTGGAGGACACATGTCACCCATATTTCATGGCTTGCTAACTAGGAAAATGAGTGACATGTAGAACAATTTCGTAGTGCCACATGGCATGGGACACATCAACATATGCCACATGTTGGATGATGATTGGGAATCAAAGATATGAGGTGGCATGCTGAGTTGGCCACCAACTTATCGGCCTATTAGGAATTTGTAAAGGTTTTCAGTTATAAGAAATACATTGACACCCTCATATTTCATATTAGCATATTGAAGGATATTTTCATATCAACATGGTAGCGTATTAAAATAATACAACCACATTAGCATATTGGCACCTCAAATAGGTATAACATTAGATATCAACATATCGACACATTATTGTATCTATGTATCAACATATCACCATATTGACATTATGGGCCATTGGTATATTGGAATACTAGGGCACCAGAACTAGGGAAAGTGCACTTGTTATGGAAATCTTGATATAGCAAGGCTCTGATAAGACATGAAAGTTGAGGATGTGAACCAGTGTGGGTTTGATGAATTGGCAAGGATCGCTATGTGTCAGCAACATGGATTGTTTGGATGCTAATGTGTCCTTTAAGGGGGTAAATCTTCCAATGGGTGTAACTTGTTACTTGGAGCTCAAAATTAGATGAAAACTATATTGTTGAAAATATATCAACAATAAGAAGGTGGTGATGGTATCAAAATTTTGGTTTCAGGTTATGAAAGAACAAAAAAACTTGAAAAACCCATATTCATAATAAACTTTGAAGTTTAGGTTTAATTATGCCCCACATCCCTAATGTAATATTAAGGAGTTGGGTTTGTTACACCATAACATACACACTCACACTTATCATCATTTCAAAAGGCTATTGCAAGTTTAGTAATTCAAGAGCTAATGCTTGAATAATTTTCCTCTTTAACTCCTTAAGGGTCTTCTACTAACCCTTCCCCCATTAGAAACTCTTGCTACTCATTATTATGGCATGAAGTGATGTTATTGCTACAAAAAATGAGGTTATTCTCACTCATATACGAGTTTTTTTCCATTCGATTACTTGAATTTGTGGCCATGAGATTTTTATTCTTCAAATCCTCCTTATTGTTCTTCAAATTGAGTTATATATATAGTTTCTAGCATTCCTCTTTTGTATGACCATCAATTTTACAATGGCAGTAGTGGTTTTTGGGATCTTTGCACTTGTCTGTTGTGGCTATTATCTTTTTATCATCCCGCTCTTCCATTTCTTCACTTCTTTAGAAGCTTATAGGTGTTCCTCTTTCTTTGACCCACTCAATTTCACTTTCTTCTTACCTATGTTTTTCATTTATTTTTCCTATAAACAATCCTCATCCATCATTATGGGTTTGAGTAACATCACTTGCTTCCCCATATGGCTGTGTAGACCCCCAGATACTTAGGAGCTTGTATGGGGCCATGGGAAAGATACACATTATTATTACCATCTTCCTAAATTCTTTGGTGTACTCTTGTAAAATCCACACATGTCTTTGACTAAAGTGTTTCCACTAGATCCATTGGTCCTCTACATACCTGATAGCGTAGAACTTCGAATTTACGAGATTTTTGAAATCTTCCCAATTAGTCACTGGAGAATACCCCTCCAATGTCAAGGTTTTCATCTAGATTTCCCACTAATTGAAGGCATGGACCTCTAGTTTTAAACTAGTGAAAAGAAAAATTGTTGTTGGGCATTGATATAAGCAATCATAAGCCATCAATTTTCATGATGAAAATCACTAGATTCCTCTTTTGTATGACCATCAATTTTACAATGGAAATAGTGGTTTTTGGGATCTTTGCACTTGTCTATTGTGGCTATTGTCTTTTTATCTCTCCTCCCCCTCCCATTCCATTTATTCACTTCTTTAGAAGCTTACAAGAGTTCCTTTTTCTTTGACCCACTCAATTTCACTTTCTTCTTGCCTATGTTTTTCATGTATTCTTCCTATGAACAATCCTCATCCATCATTATGGGTTTGAGTAACATCACTTGCTTTCTAATATGGCTATGTAGACCCCCAAATACTTAGGAGCTTGTATGGGGCCATGGGAAAGATACACATTATTATTACCGTCTTCCGAAATTCTTTGGTGTACTCTTGTACACTCTACGGATGTCTTTGGCTAAAGTGCTACCACTAGATCCATTGGTCCTATACATACCCGGTAGGGTAGAACTTGGAATTTACGAGAGTTTTTAAATCCTCCCACTTAATCACTGGAGAACCCCCCTCCAGTGTCAGGGTTTTCATCTAGCTTTCCCACTAATTGAAGGCATGGACCTCTGGTTTTAAACGAGTGAAAAAAATTGTATCTTCCTATATGTGACAAATGCTAAAATAGACCTCTAAGTACTGCAATGAACTATTTAGTTTCAAAGTGTTAATCTCACGTTGATATGGCTTGATGTCGACCTTTGCCTCCATGTTAAACAAGGACTATGAATGGTTCACAACACTTGAATTGGGTTTTTCTATTTTGATTTCTTTCCTAAAATCCTTCTCTAGTTCTTCATGATCCCCAAATTTTCCTTATGATATGACCTTTGAGTTGTAACCTTTGTCTTCTCTAATTCCAATCTTGTTCACCAGAACCACCATAAGGAGGTTCATATTATGGCTTACTTCGACAACCTGCTTGTCTAGGCTTAAGAACCTTTCCTCTGCTTGATCTCAAGGGTCATTAATGGATTGGTGGAACATGGCGAAGGTTTTATGACTTCCAGGTTAGCTATAGATCACCTACAACTCCCCATAATATACCCAAAGAAACTTACTCTTATACCAATATGATCCATAATTGTTTTTGAATACTCCATTAGACAATTGATCACAACATATTTGATAATAATTTATCGAAACATGTACTACAAGGGTTACTTGTTCCTTAGATTTTTGTATTTACTAAGTTATTATTTTCTACTTATGCATTCAAAATATATAAATGCAAGGAATAGAGAACATTTATAATAAATCACTCACAAAACCAAAATAACAACAACATATGATCTTGGAAACGTTTTTGTGGGAAAACCTTATAGGAAGTGAGGCTCCTCTGCTCTCTCTTTCTTTGAATGGAAATGTTGTAAATACAAAATGTGAGAATTGTGGTATGTGGGTTGCTATAGAACACAAACCATCTCTATTATTCCCTCTATCTATGGACTGTGAGCTACTCTACTCTACTATTGAACAAAATGCACTTGAATAGAATGGAACCTCTTTTTGTGTTAATTACATGGCTATAAGACAACATGATAGCATACTAAGTGTTAAATTTGACCCACTTTCGCCTCAATATATAGCAGTGTCAACTGAGTAGCAGTATCAACTAAATTGTTGTTCATATTTTTCTTTCAAAACTTCAGTAGATACTTTAAATATCTTTTCAAGTTGTGTGAACTATATTGTTGTTCGTATTTTCTTGCAAAGCTTCGGTAGATACTTTGGGTATCTTTTCAAATTTTGTATACGAAAAAGTTTCAGATTTAATAAAAAAAATTGATTAAATAAGAGAAAAAAGTTATTTAATTTTAAATA